>JAKRRZ010000366.1:0-22572 GCA_022627015.2 Podosphaera aphanis | reverse complement strand
TATGTCATGGGAAGGAAGAATAGTATTTATAGGAGTAGACAACCTTTAGGATAAGGACATAGTAAAATATTAATTATTTTGTGGTATTGCTTTCGTGCAGTGTCCGAATCGCTCTCGCCCGTTACACAAGTTGAAGTTTTAGTTCCGTAGCCTCCGCCTCAAACATAGCAGCTCTCGCATTCGAGGCTGTAAATCCCTTAGTCTTTTTCGATCGAAAGTACAAGTTTTTTGAAGCTCCTTTTGAGCAAAATTTACATCATGGGGTTTTGGAGCGTGTTAAGAAGACTGTTTGGGAGAGATTGAGATCATAGATGTGGTTGGAGAATTGTAGGTCTCCCAGAGACCTGTGAAGAGTCGAGGACTCGGCTTGGATTGAATGGACTGGACACAAGCCAGCTGCACGCCAGCCAGAGCTAATTACTTAGGACTGAAGTCTCTCTTCTCTGGCATTGCTCAGCGTGCTGCAATGTTTCAACCCGCTTCAGATCGGTCGTCGAGAGGATCCTAACACCGCACGAAAAAAATGGCTTACCTACTTACTGGTGCCACTCTCATTTAGCTTCCGTCGATCTGGAAGAAAACTTGAGCGCAGTTTGCGTTCCGTGCATCTCACCGTATGGTCAAGGAGACAGATAGACGTGCAGGTCGTCCAAGTCCTGGAACTTTGACCACGTGATCCAATACGTCTATCCATCCTACATCTACGACGACTGTGCAACGTCACGGCTGGCAAAGTCGAACTCTTCACCTTCACGCGGTGCCAACTGTCAACGCTCAGTATGTTCGCATGCCTGAGATAGCCAAAAAGAGTCGCAGTCTTGCCCTTCAGGATCCCCATTCATCCACGCAGGTCTTGGTCGGCTTCGTTTCATCATCAATATCCCCAGCACCCTTTCACCGAAGAACTCCCTCGACTATTACAGAGGGGTAGGGCGAAGAGCTCTGCTAATCAAAATCATCTAAGTGGTTGCAATGTCACTTATAATAAGCTGTTGGCACAAGTGGTGAGGTGCTGGTTGGGCTTTCTAGAAGCGGTAGGTTTGACTCCTACATGGCTTATTTTAGATGACTGCGGCTACTCGTCCAAAATGAGTACGGGAGGAATGGCTGAGGTTTTCCTATTGAGGTTTTTCCCACTTGGTTTCCCTTTAGGTTTTCCTCCTACCCATTCGACCCGATGTAACTAGCTGGCTCAAATGTAGGTATTGGGGAAAGTCAAGCACCGGATGAGCACTGCTGTATCTTGGAGGATTATGTATTCTAGATATCCTCCATACGTCCTATATCCCTACGGGAGGGTGGTCTGGCCGACACTAGACGATAAATACTACACACACACACACACACACACACACACACACACACACACACACACACACACACACACACACACACACACAGACACTATGCAACGTCATCATTATTGGGACCAGTCAACCCTCTTTTCGATGCCGCCAACGAAACCCAGAAAGCCTCGCGCGACTACTTCTCAGTCTGTAAATATTCACGCTTCACGTGCTTCTAACGTCTAAGACTCCGCTTTCACTCCAGACCAACCGGGTAAATATCGGCGCTGAAGACCAGCCACATACCAACCATACGGAAATACACCGGTGTGAGGACGATATCCTCGTCGATTCCGACAGCAAAAACCCACCGGAACTTCATAGAGGCCTTCTTCCAGACACCACCACCTCCATAGCTAGCGTTACTGTATCTCCTGTTCCTCGCCATTCACTGAGCTCTACAACCAGCTCCCCCCAACTCTCGGCTAATGGTCTTACGAAATCGCTTCACGCACAGCCCAGGACTCAAACCAAATCTGCAACTCCTCATATCTTAGATGCATCGCGCGGGTTCTCTCACCTCTCGTCAAAGGCTACCAATGACTACGCTGCTACGCTGACCGCGTGGCAGAATGCAGGCATCCGTCACCTCCGAAGTCTACCCCTAGCAATCGCAGCCGACCTATGAGCTATTACTACGCGAAGCACAGCGCGCGTAATTGCTGGCTTGCCAGTCTTTGACCAACCTCCCAGCAAGACCCTGTCACCAAGTGAACATATTCCAAACTCTCAGCGTCAAGATCAACAAGCGCCTTAGCCTAAAATCCCTCACGTCTCAACTCCTGCTCTTCGTACAGTAGCTCACACCACTAGCCAACCAAAACACAAATTCTAATGCTTTTCATGATAACTGCACAACATGACCCGATAAACTAAAAATTTCAATTGACTGTGAATCATTACTTATTTCTCTCCACGTAGCACTTTTGTTTATGTGAAAAACATGAGAATTATACATTTCATCGAATTCTATCAAATTGTCCTCTATATGCATTTAGATGGTAAAGAATAGACATGGTAATTAGATTTTGTCTGAATCTCAGTTAGGTAGGATCGAAAAAATACGTCTAATCTTGAACTGATGACTTTGAAAATATAGAATTTCGTGGAAACAAGAAGAGAGTGGAGCCTGAACTTGGTTTTAATGGAAAGGTTCGACCTCCCGAAACAATAAATCACTTTTAACTTGAACAGATCTTCAATTTTTCTTTTAAACTTTGATCAATTGTGATCGAGAATTAGAGGTCAATTTATCACTTATAATATTTTACAATCTGATAACAGAATGACGAAGTTATCACCAGATCAAGTTATTCCATTGTCTTATTACTTAATGACGGCAAATCAACGCGAGAAGTTGCCCAAATAGTAGGATGTTGTAAAACGACAGTCGAGAATTATCGGAAGGTTATGGTCACTAGATTACCTGTTCCAAAGTCAGGCCGATCGTGGAAGCTCACGTCGAAAGACAAGCGAACCACCACGCGCTCCATAGTAGCTGGCAGCGTAAAAACGGTAGTTGAAATGACAAGGTTGATCAATCAGGAAAGAGAAGATAAAGTTTCACCAGAATCTATTCGGCGTGCTCTGAAACAAGAAGGTTTGAAAGCGTTCAAAAAGAAAAAACCCACTTCTATAAAAAGCCCACCGAAGAGCTCGTTTGAAATGGGCGTTGGATCACAAAAACTGGACAATTGATGATTGGAAAGGGTTATTCGGTCAGATGAGTCCAAAATAAACCGGATCAATAGTGATGGTATTGGATATACATGGGGAAAAGACCGCAATAGTCTCAGTCCGGCAACAGTGGAAGAGACACTTAAATGTGGAGGCGGCAACCTAATGATTTGGGGATGTATGTCTTGGTTCGGCGTCGGTGGGATGAGTCGTGTCGTAGGCAGGATGAATTCTGAACAACTTTTGAGCATTTTGGAGACTTGTTTACTACCTACCAACTTTGGATCAAGCCGCAACTCAGCCCGATTCCTTCGGCGCAACCGATCTTATTTTTCCACAAGACAACGACCTAAAACTTACCTCCGCGGCGACAAAGAATTGGCCAGCTTCAAAGAAAATTTCTACCATGAGTTGGCCATCTCGATCGCCTGATTTAACCCCAATGGAGCATCTCTGGAGCTTAATAAAACGACAACTCGGTGAATACCAGGTACTACCCCAAGGAATGCGTGGATTGTGGGCGAGAGTTGAAGAATGTTGGCATCATATGGAGAAAGAATCATGCTAAAACTGAATTGAGAGTATGCCGTCCAAGGGTGCAGCTGTATTGAGGGCAAAAGGTAGTCACACCAAGTACCAAAATGATGCTCATAAAAGTGGCCAAAGAATCGGTAATGCCAAGACTCATCTGAATTATACCATTCTCACGTTTTTCCCATATAAAAAAAGTGCCACGTGGAGAGAAATAAGTAATGATGCACCGTCAATTGAAATTTTTACCTTATCGGGTCATGTTGTGCAGGAATCATCACACGCATCAGAGTTTATGCTGTGGTTGGCCCGTCTTGTGAGCTCCTCCTGGACCGGTCGGTGGAGAAGAAACATTCCCGGACCGGACCACTTCTTTTGCTGCCCGCCCGCTCGCTCGCTCGGCCGCCTCCGGACTCGACTTGACGGACCTCGGTATCCGACTACAGGGAGGTATTCGTTGGATCTTGGGTTCAAAAGATAGCGCACTCACCCGCCGGCGGAAAGTGGGTGACGAAAACTCTCCTTGACGACGCTATTCAACGTCGCCACGGAAACGACAAATTTGTAATCGATTGCTGCCACCACAAACCCTCGGGAAAAAAACATTAATTTAAGGTGTCTATCCATGAAAATAATATGTACAGAGAATATACATTAAAAAGCTGTCCGGAGGGTCCGTGGTGTGCGTCACCCATTGGGTAGTCTCCTCCCACCCTCTCGTTATCGTGTACTTTCCTTATGACAAGTACTTCTCCCCATGTAAATCCTGTAGATGTGTTCTCGACTACACATACTTCACGCGACTCAGAGGAAGAGCTCGTTTCTTTGTATGAGAAAGGTATAGTAAGGCGCTAGCTAGATGGACAGATCTAGGCCCGTGAGAATATGCTGGGTCTCTAATGACGCCAGCACGCCGGGTAGCTTTCTACAAGGCTGAGCTAACCGGCACGTGGTACCTTGCATCACATGCTGCGCGCAGGCACGACGCAGGGGATGAAAAATAAAACAAAAAAGAGACTATGCAACGTACTCCATCCAATGAGGGTTTAGTCAACGTCACACTGCGACGTCGACGACGACGACGGCGAGGCTATGTCGAGAGAGACTCTTGTCCAGACGGTCCGTCGATCTCTCGGTCATTCATTCGCCGGATCTGATCAGTCTAGGACCGCGTGTCTGGAGCCCCTTTACCTTCCGGGCCGTTCGTCAATCGGAAGAAGACCGGTGGCGGGCGGGGCCGCTTTCATGAGGCTGTATGGAGCATCTGGACCCTTTCTCTTTCACAGACGAGAAAGACGCGTCGGTCGTCCGTCAGTCGTTAGGCGGGATTCGCGTGCGATGCTTGTTCCGCAGTGTGGCAGGCAGGATCAGAGGCTTGCTTGCTTGCTTGCTTGTTTTGCACAAGGCAGACTACATCAGGGCGACTCGTTCTGTGGGATTGGCTGGCTGGCCTTGACCGATGAACGAGCGGAGATACAGGATACAGTTTATGGGTGGATCATGCGCTGTCGATTCACACTTGCAACATTGCCAGAAATTTTTTTTCAGTCCGACATTCAGCACGCACGCACGCAGCTGGTGATCCCGACGTATCTCTCAGAGAGAGCCCGTCTGGCTTGGCACATGATGGAAGATAAAAAATCATGATTCCAGGATTCCTGTCGACGGAAGGTGAGGCTGTGTGCCTCTTGTTAAATTTTGTCCGAGTTTGCCACTCTTATGTGAAAAGTAAATAGAAATCTCGCAGGTTCTAATCACAATCTTACTCTAAAAATTCTTCTAAGTTTGCTGTATTACCTACCATTCTTCCGAAAATCTTGAATAGATAACGTATCAACACGGTGCTCAATATCTGAGAAGATGAGTCTCATGCTCCTCTTCTATGCACTTAACTGGCTCTCTCAACAGACTCGTTCACAGAAAGTCACAGGCCCTAGCAAGCTATTTATCTCCTCTTCCCAGTTTGTTGGAGCTTAGAGGAGAGGAAAACAATTCTAAGTAGAGTATCATGTTGATCGTCATAAACAATATCAACGAGATGTCCTAGCAGGCTCCAATAGAGTAAAATAATTTACTGCAGAGTCTGATATGTGCGACAAGCTCGAGTAAGAGTTTGAAAAGAATGGGTGTGGCCCAGGAGTAGTTTGATCTTCCCTACGGCGCTCAGCGCCATCGAAAAAAATAGGAAGAGATGTGAGTACATGAATGTGGAAAGACTTAGCCCTACAGTCAATCACCAGCTTCCCCAACCTTTAATCTTACGTTGACAATTCCCAGAAGTCCAATGAAGGACCAATTACCACAACCATAGATTCCGAGAATTGGCATCGTTATGAGGTAAATATGAAGTATCAAATTTGGGCTACAAAGTTACAAGGCCGCAATCGCTTTGTCTCTCTTGATTGCCGATCTTATTGGTGAGGCTAAAAAGGAACTCTAGAGATGAGAGTGACAACCAGTGAGTGGGAAATGAAAAGAGTGGGGACAGCAATCAGAAAAATAAAGGAATATGTTATTGGTATCATTGTATGTGTTATGACAAGTGTCACTGCTCCAAAAACCTAAAAAATGAGGATCAAAAGCGGCTAGAGAAGAAATTTAAGTGAAATGTGTAGAGGGCGAGAAAAAAAGCTCTGGATAAATCGTAAGACGACGGGGGACCATTCCGAATTTCAAGAAGGTAGAGACATCGATGACGGGCGACGGTAAAATTGTGCCAGTGTCGCAAGTAGGACAAATTATCGGTATCTCACCATTCAGGCTTTGTTTTATCCAGTAAATGTAGTTCCATTCTTTGGATAGTTGGTTGATCCTGGACTTATCGGTAAAGACATGAAATTCTCAATACTCTCAGGAAAAAATTCTCTCCCAATGATAAGAGACCGCAAATAGACTTAGTAGACCTCTCTTCGACACAGAAACTATCACCCTGAATTTAAAAACTCGGTTCAGGTAAAGCGCGGCAGATTCCTCAGAAGGGGACTCTCACTCGGCTGACCATTGATAGTGGAATGCGGCGATGATCAATTCTGAAATGGTTCAGTAGAGACAGGCGGCAAAGGAAGAATTTCAACCGTTGCATAGAGAGACGGCTACAAAGAACATCCAAACTTGCTCGAGTCCTGAATTATTAGCTTTCGCAACTTTCGTATAGTTTTTTCCCCATCAATATGATCACATCTTTTAACATTCATATTTCAAGCATAACCGTCGGCTAGACTATCTTTTAATGTTGGATAGTAAATTCAAAGCACTACCAGCCAGAATAAACTTACACTGATCAGCGCTAAGCGTGTGTGTTGTCTGAATCTCGAAAGTTTCTTCGGTTTTTACCTTACGGACCCTTAGCCTGACTTCTTTTCCGGCCTGTCCACCGCTCCGAAGTAGGTCATATAGACCAACTGTACTAACCTGATCACAGGCATCAATTCGATCATAGTCAGCTGGATTGAAAAACGTTAATGGCACAACCCCTTGCTTCTTAAGATTGGTCTCGTGAATACGAGCAAATGATTTGGCAAGGATGATACGACCACCGAGGTAACGGGGCTGAAGCGCAGCATGCTCACGGGCAGAGCCTTCGCCATAATTGTGCTCAGCGACGACAAGCCAGGAGATATTTCGATCCTTCCACTTTTGTGCTAGCTCTGGGATTCCAGATGTGCTGCCATCAAAATCATATGCCACGTTAGTTTCCCCAGTCGCGGCATTGGTAGCGCCTATAAGAGTATTTTCTGAGATATTAGGTAAATGACCTTTGTATTTTAGCCACGGACCAGCGGCAGAAATTGTGTCAGTGGTACATTTTCCCGCAACTTTATACAAGACATGAATTCCTTCCAAGTCACCTTCAGGAAAAGGATCAAAAGGCTGGAGTAAAGCCAGTCGATTCGAGGTTGGCGATATTTTTACTTGTGTTTCTGCTGAAGGAGGGCCAAAGGAAGCCTGAAGGGCTGGATTTCCAACTTCGAAACCAGAGGCAGGAAGTTCAACTCCTTGAGGAGGATTAAAGCGAAATTCTTCTCCTGAAGGAGTGATAAGAACATCAGTGGTCGGATTAAAAGTTGTGGTCCCAGCGTATGTCATTGCAGTTACGATCTCAGGCGAGGCTAGAAAGTTCATTGTTTTCGGATTTCCGTCATTGCGTCCACGAAAGTTACGATTATAGGAAGTTAGAATTGCGTTAGATTCTTTATCTTTTGTATCTTTACGGGTCCATTGTCCTATACATGGCTATTCGGTTTATTAATTAGAAGTTATTACACTTGGGAAAAAAACTTACTCCACAGGCATTAGCGAGGATGGTTCCACCTGCCTCCTCAAAGGTAGAGAGGGTAGAGTTGCGCTCGAGGGTCGCTCTGATCTGCTCACTCCCCGGAGTGATAAATAGTTTGGTATTTGGCTTCAGGCCAGCCGCTGTTGCTTGCCTAATAATATCTTCTGCGCGAGTCATATCTTGGTAAGAGCTGTTAGTACAGCTACCTATAAGGCCTGCAGATATTTTTTTAGGCCAATTTTCACTCTCAACGATATTGCTGAATCTTGACAACGGCGTTGAAAGATCTGGTGTATTAGGACCATTTATGTGTGGCTCGAGGGTGGATAGGTTTATTGTTATTAGCTTGTCATAATGAGCACCTGTGTCCGGCGATAGTAAATTGAATTCGGATGGAGATTGAGAGATTTCAAGAGCTGCCTTCGCTATTGATAATCTATGAGTAGACTCGAGGTATTTGTAATGTCGCGATGAAAATGGAAAGATAGATGTAGTTGCACCAACTTCGGCTCCCATGTTGGTAATTGTTGCCATTCCTGTCGAGCTCAAAGTGTCAACACCAGGTCCATGGTACTCAATAATGTAGCCTGTTCCCCCCCTGACGCCTAATTTTCCAACAAGGGCAAGAATTACGTCTTTCGGAGATGTCCAGCCGCTCAACTGCCCTTCCAGTCTAACTCCAAGGATCTTTGGCGCTTTCAGCTCCCACGGCGCATTCACCAGTGCGTCCACAGCATCAGCACCACCAACACCAATAGCAATGGCCCCTAAGCCTCCAGCATTTGGGGTGTGACTATCAGTTCCCAAAATCATCAGCCCTGGAGCCGCATAATTTTCTAAAACTGTCTGGTGGATGATACCTGCTCCGGGTGGCCAAAATTCTATGCCATATCTCTTTGCTGCTGACTCAAGAAATTCGAAGACTTCCTTGTTTCCGTCAATTGAGTCGGGAAGATCAGCGGCTACACCTTTATCTGCGACAATCAAGTGATCACAATGTATACTCGCTGGGACAGCTGTAGAAGAAAGATTACAGGTCATAAATTGCAACAAAGCCATTTGTGCTGAGGCATCTTGCATTGCAACCCTATCAGGTTTGAGTTTGAGGTTGGCGTTGCCTCTGATATCAAGCCCATTGTTCGAATTTGACAGAAGCGATTCTTCTGGATTTTGCAAATGCGAGTAGAGTATTTTCTCTGCCAACGTAAGCTTTCTTGAGCCTCCTAGGACTCTACGCACAGCACAAAGATTTTCAACGAGTTTTGTGTATGGTGGAGTGCGTGACTCAGTGGGAAGCGATATTGAATTGAGACCGCAAGAATTTACTGTTGCTAAAGTTCTAGCACATGAAGGTTTCAGTGCGATTGAATTGAACTGCCATCTAACTGTTAGTTTCCGATATACAAGTTTTATAAAGCCTACCTTTGCTGGGACCAATCTACTTTTAAGTATAAATTTTCTCATGGTTAAGGCCCGTCTAAGTACATGTACCATAGTACTAATAGAACTGCTCGAAGGGAATTACCGTGATCGACTTGTATTGTGATTTGAGTCCAGGTAGTTTCAATTTTTAGGCTTGTTCCATTCCAGCTATTTCATGAGCTCTAATCAGTCCCAGGTCTGACATGTATTTATCACCATTTTCAGATATTGGCGGTCCATGTATTAATCTCATATTTTTTCGGTTGAATTTATCAACAACTACATGTGTGCATACATATCATGAATTGCATACCATCGTGCAGGGATTAAATTTTATGAAACAAATCCCATAACTTAACGTTAATAGCCGGTTCCCCTCCAGCTGCGCTGTCCCTTGTAGTCGGGGAAAGCACTTGTTACATTTCATAAATCGTGTATAAAAATTATAACATATTCATAGCCTGCTCACCAACTTTTCTTCATTATTTCACAAAATCTTCCCGCGTTAACTTAGTCATTAAGTATTACGTGTGCATCTAGGCGCACATCTGGTACTACAGCATCACCATATACTCCTAACAAATCGACAAGTTGCACAATCATGACGGATATTCCTAATTATTATCAGTGTCACCAGACTGTCCTTAAATCAAAACTAACTAATCATTGTTTATCGGAATAATTTATTCAAGTTGTATTAATTTACTAGAAAACCTAAGATATTTCAAGAGAAACAAAATCTGCTTGATCTGCTATCGAGTCTGATTGGTGGGATTCTACGCCAGATGAATCTAAAAGGACTTCTATGATAGGACTCGACTCCACTAGACCATTTGGTATAGTCTCTCTCTCTGTCGGTGACCTGTGAATAAGAATAGTTACCTCAGAGTTATCGTCTTCGCCCAGTGCACCTAAAGTATTTACTTGTTGGCGACTAGCTTTTTGTGCCTTTAACTGAGTTATTTGAAGCACCAGTTCAGGATAATACTCATCGGTCATTTGGAGATTTTCGACTTGAGTGGGGTTCTTATCTGGTTGGCGGATAGGAACTAAATCTGCTGAATCTAGTGTATCTTCGGATTGAAGCCTTTGCTGTTAGAGTCTCTACTCCTTCCTAGCCTATACCCCCCTTCTTTTTAAAGGTCATTCCTGTTGAAAATTAAGGGTTGAATGATATAGATTGGTGAGTGGAATCAGAGTCGGCGGTTCGACCGATATTGTAAGATATTATGATGAATTAAAAAATGTCTGAATATTCGTAAAACTCAGTAAGGAAAGCCTTGATCTCTAACTGTGTTTTACCATCCAGTATATATATTTTAGTGATAAGTGGTTGCATGATTTTTGTTTCAAGTGATGAAACTGGTTGATCAAAGATCTATAAAATTGACAGCGTAACAAAGACAATATCTGTAACATTGTTGATGGCATGAAAGAGAGGGTACAAAAAGCAATGTCGACAGCAGGTTGATTAATGAAATTGAAACAATACAATACAAGGCATTGAAGTTTAGGTGTTTGCCACAAGAATAAACGTAAACAAATAACAGGTAAATACTTATGTGGCGTTGTGTCAAAGGATATCGCATCACAGATCCTCAAACCCATAATAATTTCATGACTAAGGATCTTAACCTCTCAGAAATACCAGATTTCAACAATTCATACCCTTGTTTTTAGCAACTGAAAGCTGCTTTTCAGAATTTCGGATTTTGGTTATAAGATATCCGCTCTCTTTTGCAGCTATTTTTTCCCTGAGCTCGTCAACTGTCGTCGAAGAACCCCCCTTATCCGAGCTCTTTTGAGTCCTGACCCTTTTTTGTTGCACGCTTAGAACAGATTGTTGTAGATTTGCGTAGTTACAGGATGTTAGGTGCGCTTTTTGAAGCTCGACGCCAGCCTTTTGCAAAGTAGTCTTGTAAAATTGCACATCTGAAACTGAAAACTGTGTTGGATCACAATCAGCGAGGACTCCGACAGCAGTAGCAGTATCCCAAGGATCATTGTAACGGCTATGTAGGTTCTGAGGAAGTGCATTGTCTTCTCCATCTGGTAGCTCTAGATTCGGAGGTTTATAGCTCCTTAACTTTGCTAACCTTTTTTTCTGGCTTAAGGGCCATGTCCCAGTAGTTTGGAATGCATTTACGATTGTATGTTTCTTCATCGTTTTAGTCCTCACTTCCACTAAATTATCAAAGAACTGTGTAATTTTGTATTCTCTTTGAAGGGGCTGGAAAACACAAACATCAAACGGTTGCAAAGCATGGGTGGAGTGAGAAGGAAAATAAAAGGGCTTGATATGATTTTCTAATGCTTTGAGCTTGAATTCATCAATGTCATGAGTTTCATACGAATCTAGTAAAAGTATTCCCCACCTCTTATTGGGACCGGCACGTACGTGCTCAATCAAATGGTCCAAGTAATCTCGAGCAATCCAATTATTTGTATAGCCGGAAGGGGACGTATCCACTAACTCTTTACCAGTCAAATTGTCAGAGGCCCAGCAGTCCATGAAATTTGACCTAGAAACAATAAAATATGGTGGAGGAGGCTCTCTTCCGTCTGCTATAATGGTCTCGATGATAGTAACTGACCTGCGATCATCGGGACTGCTGGTATAAAGTTCTCTTACATGTGAAGGAACAACTATAGGTTGCCCTCACGGGCAACCTATCCGCACGCCGGATTCATCCATATTCATTACCTGTTTGCCGCTGGTAATCTGATATTGTTCAAGAGTTTGAGCATATTCTTTGAAACAAGCCTTATAGTCTTTTTCAGTGTGAGTATTTAATCGCTCTGTTGCAATAGGCTTAGTCTTAATTGTGTGAAGATCAGGATTATTTTTGAGCCAATTGCAAAACCAGCGACTGGATGGGATAGAAAGATTAGAATTCTGTGGTAATTAGTTCCAGTCCAACAATAGATAGATAGATATTATCTTTTCCTGTCGTAAGTGTGAAATTGCTCCGAAGACCATCTGGTGACTAGCACTCAATCCAAGCTCCCATTGCTCCAAACAGTACTGTCGTAAGGCCTCTTCCTGGGCCTCGTTTAAAATCTTACTTTGCCCTCATTTTTATCATAAAAACCTCGAAAATTTCTAGCTTGATGATTTTGCCTACAAATAGCCTGCTGGAGAGTATTTTGTTGCACCCTAAATTTGCGGGCAGCAGAAGCTACTATTTCATTCTTGCTGTCTTTCTGGAGCCACTCCAGAGCTTCTATGACAGTCACTTTGTAGAACTGCTTAGTCTGGTGACACTGATAATAATTAGGAATATCCGTCATGATTGTGCAGCTTGTCGATTCGTTAGGAGTATATGGTGATGCTGTAGTACCAGATGTGCGCCTAGATGCACACGTAATACTTAATGACTAAGTTAACGCGGGAAGATTTTGTGACATAATGAAGAAAAGTTGGTGAGCAGGCTATGAATATGTTATAATTTTTATACACGATTTATGAAATGTAACAAGTGCTTTCCGCCTATGGTGCCACCCGACTAAACGCACAAGTCTTGGCAAAACCCGTTTTTTGAAAATTTTCGTTCGTGAACGACCCACATTTCAAGCGATAATACCGTCATAAGATACTATATCGTAAAATTATCGTATTAAATGCACGCATTATAATATCGTTATAGATAGCAACCTATGTACATCTATGTAGGATAGAAAGAGGAAATTTTTCGCCAGCCTCTCACCCACCTGAAGGGCAGATTAATCGCTCATTGCCAAATTTTTTGGTGTTCATGCCTTAACAAGCATATTTTGACGCAAAATACAACCGCCAATTTTGCGGGCCGTCATACTGCTACTGCTAACCCGCAAATACGTCGAACTGCTTGAGAATATGCAAGTTCCTATGCAGGTGAAAATACTTTTCCTTGGGTCAAAGCACAGAGAGAGGGGAAGGCGAGAAGGTGTGAAAATTCGTTGCACGCCATTTCCCCCTGGCTTTGAGATCAATTTCCATTTCACTTTCATTCATTTTTGACGTCTACTAAATACCTTCGAAGGGTCGGATGGTGGTGTGGTACACCGTCCGGGCCATTCTCCCAAGTAGAGTTTGCGTAGCCAAGGCACATGCCCCACTTGAGACAGGAGGAAGCTGGTTCGAATCCAGCAAGACCTCCACACCACATTTCTCGCCTGGTCATGTATGTGACGATGTTGAAGGCACACAGGACAGCCGTGGGTGGTTGAAATGCGTTCCTACGGCCGACATATACGGTTGAGGGTAGAAAGGGCTGTAAGGCACCTGACTTCGAGTCATGTCTTCAAATGATGTTCGGTGTGAGTGCCCCCTATGTCATGTTGAAACATCGCTCCATGTACCGCACCAGGGTCATTCGTGTCATAGCCTAAGGCTGCATACACAAGAATGATTGAAAAAAAATAAAAAAATAAAAAAAATAAATACGTTCGAACTCTACGAAAAAGGATTTTAGTAACTTAAAATTGAAATTATCTGAAGAATGCACTGCCCAGCCCTATATCTTCCATTCAAATTTAGTTTTTTTCGTCGATAGCGTTTTCCACAATGAAATTAGATCGTAATTAGTGATGAATGAAAGTCGAGTAGAACTGATCTCAAAATCGGGGGCAATGGCTCTCAGCGAATATTCCGACCTTCTCGCCTTCCCCTCTCTGTGCTTTGACCCAAGAAAAAGAATTTACACCTGCATATTCTCAAGCATTTCGATCTTTATGCGGGACAGCAGTAGTAGGTTTACAATTTTCAAACCCGTGTAGTCTTTCCACAGCCATTGAAATTAAAATATACGACGATAATTTTGCAGCTGAGCTTCGCGCACACAATAGTACTGTCGTGGATTTTGATTTAAATACTTATTGATGGTTCTGGAGCAGTTGGCGTTCGAGGCAATTTACTTGTGCGTTTATTCGGGTGGCACCATAGAATCTCTCCTCTACTATGTAGAAATAGTGTATGCGCTATTGAGGAATATCTTAACGCTGGTTAGGCTTGGTGTTTCACTGTAGATCAAGTTGGGACAATTTGGTGGCTGTAGAGAGGAATAAAGTGGGAGTTGTTAATTACTCCCACCCCAAACTATAGCCCTATCTATATACAAAATTATCTAATAAAACTAGTTGGTGATTGTGTGTCAATACGGACTAGCGTATAATATGACACACAACGGTCATAGCGCAGAATGATAACCAGAGTAGTAATGTCTCTACAAGTTACATTCCTTGCAGATCACACCAATTAGTAGAACTAATTTCAACATACTATTCCTCCAGGGTAGGCTTTATCTAGTGGAGTAAAAAGTGGAGGTTTTCGAGGGCCATCTTTGCCTGATTTAGTATCATATTATCAGAAATTGGTATAGCGTAGAAAGCATGAAGATTCCATTTTAGTTGCTAATGAGATCTAACTATATTCATAAGTGTGTATCACGTGACCACTACTAATCTCCAACTACAGAAATCAATTTTTTATTATTCTTCTAATAGATTCGACAAGGATAATTTGTATGGTGTTTTTATCCGGCCGAGATTTTGTCCACCACGCTAATTCTTGAAACTAAACTAAACTAAACTAAACCAAGTCATTTTATTTACACATCTAATTTTCTTCTCTTCCTAAAAAGCTAAATGATTGCTGTTTGACGTTCATCGGTCGTTTCATATGCCTCCTTTACCATATTTAATAGCCTCATATCTTCCTATGGTGCCATCGGACTAGACGCACAAGTCTTGGCAAAAAGTGCCAAAAAATTGAAACGTCCGTCCGTGCACGATCCACATTTCAAGCGATATCATCGTTGTATCACACAAGACTGGAAATAATATCGTAATAAAGGCACATCGTCACCTTTAATATCGTTATAAATAGCCACCTATGTACATCTGGGGTAGAAAAGGGAAAGAGGAAAGAGGAAAGAGGAAAAATTTAGCCAACCTCCCATCCGCCAGAAGGATAATCCGCTACTTGTAAAAAAGATTTTGCGTGCACGTGCCTTTACAAGCATATTCCGACCCCAAATACAACGGTCAAATTTGCGGGCCGCCATACAAAGTATGCTATTTTCAAACAGGCTCAGATTCTTCTACGCTATTTAAATCAAAATCCGCGATATAAGTTTTGTAGCTGAGTTTCATGCGCATAAAACTTATTTCGTGGATTTTGATTTTAATGAGCGTGAAAAAAACTGAGCCTGTTGGCGTACGAGGCAATTTACATGTGCGTCTAGTCCGATGGCATCATAGTAATGAGTTTTTCCGGCTTTTTTGGCTTCAAAGTATCATCCTAAGGCCATGCTTTATTCACCACCTCTTAAATTTCGTCGTAAAACCACCACCACTGTTTTCCCTCATTCAGTCTAGAATCATGTCACAGTATGTAGTCCTTTAATCTGTCTCACAAATGCTTCTTTGGGCCAAGGTCGGGGTAAATCGGCCACTCAATTGTGGTGATGAGCCTTTCTTGTTATTCGTAAAGAGTGCAAGCTCGAGCATGTGCAAAAAATCTCCAGTATATCCATCCAAGATAATTTTTCAACTTTTCTGCTTTTTCGTCATCAAGCCGGTGGTAGAAATTCTTCAACCATATTGATTGGATGATTAGTTCACTTTCTTGGGTATGAGCCATCTGTAGGCCAAATCTTATCAACATAGAGAAGGTCCATCCAATTCTCATCGGTCCAGCTCATTTCTTCCACTCTTTTCGGATCAAGGGGGCTTCTTCAGCTTCTTCAGTAACGGATAAGAATTGTATTCTCTTCGCATTATATACTTTGTGAGAATGTTAGAATGTAGATATTTTCAGTACGGATGTTAATGATACTAGTTGCTGCGATGATGGAGAAAGATGCTGATGTGAGGGACATGAAAATCGGTAGCCACCTAACAGTCCAGGCAAAAAGTTTAAGCTTTAGTTAGCCTTGAAACTAGTGGGGATTACACCCCTGAAGCGAGGGTTTTCTCCACTGGACGGACACTACCCTGGAGGAATAGTACCACTAGGGTTAATTTTAGCCAGTGGATCCAATTTGTGATAATCAGAATGGTAATAGACTCATTTAAAGAGCTAATAAATCTACACCTTATCCTCAACGATGCCTCCACCGCCTCCCCAAGCTGGGCGGGCAACATATTAAATCCATCGAATATAATACATCCCTGCCTCCCGAGCATAATCGATGTAATTCACAGCTCTCGGACATTGAAATTGGACTAGGACTCTTGTAAGATAAGTAAAATCTCCAGGTTTAAGTACAAAACAATCAAACATACAGAAGAGAACACAACAACATATACAAAATCTTATTTACTGACCTTGACGTGTCTAGGTGTCTTCTCTGAGTCGCTGACCGAGACGACCGAATTTATTCTGGCACGCAAGAGGCTCTGAGTAGGTTTGGATCGTAAGTCGACAAGGGACAAGAACGTTCGCAAAAATCAAGTTGCGGCGCTTACTGTCATATTCGTGGCGCCAACCTTGCAAAAAGTCGCCAAGCGACATCTACATTAGCCACATAAGTTTTTTCGCGTTTAGAAGAGGGTCAAAGCCCTCCTGGATTTCAGTATCCTAGAGAGGATGAATTGGGATGCTCCTCCGTCTGATTAGTTGTCTGGTTTCTTTTGGTCATTTATTTACAATAATTCGTCAAATTCTAGACAAGAAACCTACCTGAGTAAATAAGTAGTTAGCATCAGACAGACCTGAATGCAGCTTTCTCTCGTATGGGAATTTGCTACCATACGCATGTTGTGGATGTACACATGTATATACTCTCGGAAGTGCATTAGTAATACAGAGCGGATATCAGTGTGTATCCACGTTGCTCAATCCATGCGAGAAAACTTCTAATCTCTATATAGATGCCAAGAAGAAGCTGAGATTTGATGACAGCTTAGTTGGTGCGGTGTTGGATCATCGACGACGAGAAGTTGTATGGTGCTGGGTTGTGTAACCATATCACAATTAATTATTACATGTAAACGTATCTGTGAGTTTCACCTTCGCGAAGGGATCCTTCTGAGCCGCCAATGACACGAGCTGCCAGTCCTTAGGAGCTGCCGGCCCTCATAAGCCGTTACTACAAATAAGCTATTTCCTAAGCATTCGGCTAAAATTTTGTCCAGCTAACATGTCATTACTATTTATTAAATTTCATTAACTGTTAACTCGCCTTATGGTTAATTGTGCAGAAGCGCATACTACAGTTAATTGTTGTCGTCATATAACTATTGATTAACTGCCATGACTAGAGCTTACAAGGGCACTATACCGGCATTATTCGGGCATTTCAAAACCCCATTCTGACGCCAAGGTAGTTTATACATGTACAAATAATCATATAAGGGTAGCACAGTAAGAACTGCCGTTTTAACATGCAAACTCAATAGTGGTTAAGGAAAATAAATCAGTCGGCCCAAAACTCCGCGCTATTTCAGTGGTCTACAATTTTCCCAGCTCTTTTCCAGTGAAACGCCTGTATAGCACACGGACAATCATCTATCGAGCCTCGGAGTAGTCATTAAGAGCAACGCAGACTAGGCCTCGGTGATGTCCATTGTACTGACGTATTATTTGTTCGCTGTGAAGCTCCCACAACCTGGCATAGTGATCTGAACATGCAGTCACAAGGTAGGCAGAATCAGCGCTAAAGGCGCAATCCCAGACCCAACGCTGATGTCCAGTTAAAGTACTCTCAAGTCTAAAAGGTTTTGAGTCCGTGCTTTCCGCTGTGGAATGGTTTGAGCAGGGTGACATAGCTTGGAGGTCTGTAACTTCCCATATTTTAGCTGTGTGGTCTGCTGAGCATGTTGCCAAATGCTTGACGTCAGGGGAGAGGAGAATACGAGTTATATAATTCCCATGAGCATTAAAGTGGGTGACTGGGACGATAGACGTATTTTCGTTATACAGTATTAATTGCCAGACATAGACATTTCCCTGTAAGATTTCTTAGCAAAATGAAACTGAATGAAAAGAAGAGTATACTGAGTTAGTTCCTGCACATAAGATAGAGCCGTCAGTAGCAACAGTGACGCTAGCTACAGGGACATCCTCTTCCGGGACTAATTGATGAAGACAATTGTTCTCGGCAAGATCCCATATTCGAACGTTGCCTCCTCTATCGCAACTTATTATTTCACCCTGATTGGGATGAATGACCACATCGGTTACAGGACAGCCATGGTTATAACTGCGCTGAACAGCGCCACTTCGTGTTTCCCAGATCTTCACAAAGCCATCTTCCGAACTAGTGACCATCCATTTTCCTTCACAATGAAATGCTACACCTGTAATATTCCCACTGTGTCCCTCAAAGTTCAGAATTGAACTTGGATTTGATGAATTGATGTCAAAGAGCTTGACAGTGTGGTGACCGGCTGCTGCAAGAAATCTTTTGTCAGGAGAGATACAGAGTCGATTGACTTGAGAGTCGGAATGCTGTATTGTTCGGCAGCAGATACCTGAAAGAGCTTCCCAAAAGCTAAATTCTTCGAGTTAGTTATTTCAACTTATGAGGCATGAACCGTTGGAATGATATACCGAATGGTGTGGTCGTAACCCGCTGAGAAAAACCCCCCTCCCGGTTAGCTTCTATCAGATACATTTTCGGATAATCTCATGCATCAAATTATAGACTAACAATGCAAGGCTATTCTTATGATATAGAGGAAGAAGTTGATAAATCGACATACCTGTGCAAAGAATCACGCTCATCTTGGGCATTTTAGTGTTGTCAGCAAGGGAGTCTGTACTGATAATTATACCCCCCCCCCCAACTTACGACCTTATCACAGGGATGATAGCACAAAATTTATACGGACAAGGTGAAAAAATATTTTTTTCACCCCACTTCACCTCAAAACGAGCGATGCAGACAGCTACAGCTAGATCCACCATGGCATGTGTTTGTCTATTTTTTTTTCATCACTAGACATGGAAACCAAAGGAGAAGGTAATTATGCCTCTACTGTCTACTCGAATACTGGACATCGAGAGAAAGATCAAGGGCTTACACTCTCACCCAAGATACCATCCACAGATCAATGCCCACACATAATTGGACCATCTCTTCCGGGCCAGAAATCAAAAACCGTATTTGAGCCCGACAAATTAAGCCCGAAGCGTAATGGGTATGAAAGCCGAAGCGGCTTGCTTAAAAATGATCCCATCAACAACATCGAGGATCTAATTGAACCATTTTCTAAGAAACGTAAACTGTCTGATAAGTCAACTAACTCAGATCACGCAACAGAAAATTATCAGGTAAGGTTTTTTGGTTCTCCCACATGAAGAAGCTCAAAATTTCAGAACTCACCCGAAGTTGTCTCTCTTTCTACGGCAAATTCCAAGTTATTTTTAGATGCATCAGACTCACAATCTCTATGCGATACAAAATTTGAGGCATGGATCTCACCGAATGAAGATCAGATTGAAAAAGCGGTTTCTGTTCTCCTCAATACTACTACAAACTCACATCCAAAATGTGTCAATCAAAGCTCTCACAGTCCCGTCTTTGATCAAAAAAATACTGTCCACTTAATGAGTAGAGAAACGCTTCCAAAGCCTCAACATATTTCCACAGTTCTTCAAGCGAAGCAGACTCTCAATTCTTCATCTAAGCCAGACGCTATTCTTTGGAACCCAGATATCCCGATTCCATCTACAGAAATAACTCCACAGCCTCAAACCGAGGCAACTCGGTTATCACCTGCCACTGATCAAAAGGTTCCCGACTGGCTACTTGACCAGTCTGAGGCAGAATATACTGGAGAAAAAGAGGATGACCTATTCAAGGCACATCTCTTTCAGCAGAATAACCTTACGCTTAATTCTTCCATATTCCAAAGTTCAGAGCAGACGTGTATCTCGCGCCATCCTTCTATCTCCATAGATCCTTGTGATACTTCATCTCAATCAGATTTTTCTGGGATTTATCCAAACCAACTTTACAGAAAAATAACTTCTTCGCTTCCCATGGCTTCCGTAATAGAGATGGCAGGATCCAGCAAAAATTCTCTCCTTATGCTGATCGCCGAACTCACCACGTATGAGGATTATCAAGAAACTGCTCCAAACTACAAGATACCCGGCCCAATTCGTCAAATTTTAGACGAGCTCAATGCACAGTGGAGCCAAGGAACGAAAAAAAACGAGTTCAGAAAAGCTTTAATCGCTTACGTGAAGGAGAAAATTGAATCCCGAAGTGAGTGTTACCACAACTTGATCACAACTTGACTAATCAAAAATTTTCAGTCTTTGACCTACAGCAAAATGAAAACGATCAAATTCATTCGCAATATCCAGAAATTTTGGCTCCAGATAAAGCACGTGAAACAGTAGAAAAGCTGATTCAAGAAATTGGCTTCGCGACAGAGCCTTCAAAGATCTTAATTCGGAATATCCTGGCTAATTGTCGAGAACAAATCGCTCATCTTCAACACGAAAACTCCCGGTTAAAAACGATGAATGCCAAATTATTGTCAGATCTAGAAAAATCCTTAGCTTATCATAAAGCAAATTCATGCAACTTGAGTGCTCTCTCTGCGTACCTCACACAATTTCCTAGTTCTCCCAATAATCCCTCCGTAACTGGTGTCGACATGGAGCAAAATATTATTCTTCCACCCTCTATTGAAAACTGGGACGGATTTGAGGGAGATTTCTGGGATATTAGAGGGGGGGATATTTTTCAAGAAGAAAAGATAATAAGCTTGTAAATGGAATTTTTGAACATTTTCTGAGCTCTCAAGCACAGACCATAGTGCTGACTGACAAGATTAATTCTTCTACCTTAAACAGAGTTCTAGTTCAGTTCCAAAGTTTTTTGTAATATAATCTGAGTTCATGCACTAACGGACGTGCTAAACGGACTGTCCCAAATGCTAGTTCGACATCCCTGCCAGAAAACCAGGTAGTTGTCCTATTATAGTTTAGTGTGTCAGGGGCCTGATTAGCGTGTTGCCCGTTTGTTATATAGAAGCCTGCCATAGGAAAGTATCTACACGATCATTAACGAATTGGGCTGAGGCTCTCCACAAAAGTATCAGGGTTCATCTGCCATGGTAACATGGGATTGGTCCAATACCCTGGCGAATCTTTTTTGTAAAATGTTTTCACCCTTGCATTTTGCACTAAAATTTCTGACTAAACGCTTCACGAAAATGTTATGATAACGATATTTATTAAATTTCATGAAGATAAACTATTACTTTTACAACTAATAAGGAATAGAACCACCTTGAGCCTGGATAACGGCCTCACATCTACCATGCATACCCTGAAGAATTGGCAAAAGCCTCTCAGGCCTTGTGCACTCTCGCCATGCCTCTAGCACAATGGACCGTACCTGAGCTCTAGTACGCTGCCTAGTGCCAATAGAATCCCCGTGATGTTCTTGTATGTAGGTTTTCGTTAAACCCCATACATTCTCAATGGGATTGAGATCTGGGAGAATGGCGGCCAAGCCATTGGTACAACGCCATTGGCTTCGAGGTATTCCCTTGCAGGTGCCGCGGTATGAACCGGTGCGTTATCATGCATGACTATCGCCTGGCCATTATTTGTTGGGAGAGAGCCGATAAAGCCCAAAGCATCGGGCAAGATACGCTGACGATAGCTTTCTCCGGTCATCCTGCCCCAATTTCTCTCCCCAAAAACACATGAGCCTGCCCGAGTCCCTGCAAAACAACCCCTGAACATCCAGGAATTATTCTTCCTTTGCCGTTCGACGATGCATGTGCTATTGTATTCTTCGTTTGCCATCTGAACATTAAAAATTGCTAATAGCCATGAGATATATGAGACTTACCTTTCGGGTAACATGTGTTTTGTTAACGGGGGCTATCGCTGATGTGTGTTTCATCAGTCTAGACAACATTACATCAGTCTTCCAAGGTGAAATGAAAGTGTCTATTTGCCCACTCTATTCGTAATAATTTATGCTGCTCAGTCAGTGGAGGCTTACTTCGGGCGATGTAGCGAAGGTAGTCTCTTCGCCTGAGAGCATTCCGGATGGCATTTTGACCAACATTCCACATGTGAAAATGTAAAGATTGTTCAAGATACAGTGATCCCTCGATAAGGGAATATTTTGGGCGGGACCTTGTCAAAGGAATATTAGTGAGGTATTCTTTTACTGGAATTTCACGTGATTGATAGAGCCCCACTTTTAATTACTCATGTGATATAAATTAACTAAATTTGATTTCAATTAACCCGATCAGGAAACCCAAGGGCCCATGCAGGTGTCTAGCTATGTATATTTACACAGGAGGAAACCTTTCGGTAAAAACCCCCCAGAACTGCTATCTAATATCTTTATGATT
>JAKRRZ010000365.1:0-22636 GCA_022627015.2 Podosphaera aphanis | reverse complement strand
TCGCTAACATAAATACCGCCCACGCACAATATTATAATATAACTGTTGTTCTCTCTGCATACTTTATTCTAATTATCCTTATCGTTATATCCTCCTTTGTTACCTGTTTGTGGCCTTAACTGTAACAAAAACGCTTGCAATGATTGAGCAACCGAGTGCTGTGCTATGACTCCCGCCATAGAAGAAAGTGGGTCGGCTCTACTTGTGCTCACATCTACGATCATTGTGTCGAAGATTTCTTGGGTACGGTGAACCCGTTGATCACGATCTGCCTTATCCGTCTGAAGAAAATTTTTACTTACCTGCTGAACCAGTTCGTACACCTGGATAGTGACTTCTTATTAACTCCAAACTTCCTCAGAGAGAGGGTGTAGATCAGAGAGCTTTACGAGGCACGCCACGTCAACGACTCTCTCGACGGAGGTGGCAGATCTTCCAACCTAAGATCTTTCTGCTAGAAATACGATAAGCAAAGATTTCTTGGTCTAAATTGACAGAAGAGCATCCGTGTGATGCGCCTCTCCTAGCTTGGTATATTGTCACATGACCGTCAGGTTTTCACATAACTACCTATTTTTAACTAATGGACGGCACATACTGACATGTTACACGTTTGAAAGTTTTACACCGAAGTACTCTGGAGGAAACACCAAAGTTTAAGACTTATTCATACCATGATACTAATGCTGTATTAGGACACAATGCGTTCGTAATGGTTATTGCTAATTATAGTCCCATATGGGTTATGATTCCTGTACATGCTGAGCTCCCTTCCCCTTCAGAACTCTTCAGTCAATCGAATTGCTGAATACCTCTGAAGGTAAGATCTCATCCAATAGCTAGCCCAATTTAGTCAATCTAATTGCTCAATATCTCTGAAGTCTTACTCATTTCAATACTACGCTGCACCCCTTGCTGACAAGTATCTTGACGTCTCGCCTCTCGATCTATCTCCATCTTCAATAATTCTAACTAGCATAGTAAAAGGTTCCAAGTTGATCCTAAGACTAAAATTGCCAGGATGCAATCAAATGTTGAAGCGCAAGAGGCGCGGGCAGTTTTCGAGCAAAAAGATAGATTAAGGGAATGCAGGACGCGGGCTGGAAACAACTAAGCTATCGTATTGTCTCGTACTTTTTAGAAGTTACATTTTATATGGTAATTAGATAATTATTGATTTAGAAAAACTAAAATTTTTTCGTGATGTTGATGTGGGCTTGGTGCGCGAAAGATAGGTGTGCGCAATCCATGTGGTGTCTAGCTTAGTTCAAGTAGATTTATCCATAACAAACTTGGCAGCCTCATTCGCGTCTTGGCCATATGATAGATGAGCAGGTAATATAAGCGTCCCACCTTTGCAAATATCATCGTCAGGCTTACATATCGTTTGAACCTTGCTTTGGTCGATGCTCTTGAAACTAGTACCCTTTAATGGATCGCCAAAGAGAACGACCGCTTTGACTTTTGAGGCCATATCAGGTGGTAATGAATCCGCGGCTTTGTGAACTACCTGAGCGCCTTGGGAGTATCCGGAGAGGACAAGTTTAGTATCAGGACAATCTGTGAGTGACTTTTTGGCAAGATCAGCCCTAAGAGAACACATTTAGAGTTAGTAGTTGCTTAGACTTGGGGCTTGCAGCCAGGAAAATACATTGTTGCTATGCCTTGTGGAGACCCTCCAACTAAGAAGCCTGGAACACTAGCGGGATAATCAACGCCTTGAACTGCAAGGTCGCTGACGCTTTTCGCCATCGCGTCAAAAAACGGAGGACCAGCCACAAGGCCTACGTTGCCTGGATGAAAATTAGCAATTAAGTAATAAAATTCTGCTTTCAAACTTTTGATGGCCTACCAGGTTCTGTAGTCCCTCGAGCGAAAATTATACACATGGATGGACAATTATTCCCATTATTGGTTGTCAAATCATTCCTAATAATTCCACCGGCTCGCTTTTTGATCTCCATGTTCGCATATTTTCCCTGTGGACATAACTCTCTTCCTTCACAAGCGGGACTGACCATGGGTTTTCCGTGAGCTGGTAAACACCTCAGTGCCAGCTGGAGGTTGAAAAGGGCGTAGTATGAGGAAAAATGCATGATAAAGTTAAAAATAAGCTCAAGGCCTCTAGCCTGGCAAATTGTAAATATTGTTTAATAAAGGATTAAACGGAGGTCATTAGTAGATTTAGCCACTCATGTCTTCGTTCAAGCAGAGTATTAATACTCTGTCGTAAGGACAATAGCAGTGTGTATATGCCATATATCCGAGGTACATAACGAAATTTTCTCCCACAATTAATTCTCCACTAGGGAGCAGCTTTGGTGATTGGTCTCCACATGAAAAGCTCTTTGAAACAGCCGACAAGTGAGACTGGAGAAATCTGGAATGATATCGAGATTTTAAAACATTTTTAAAGTCTTATGTTATGGATAGTGCCAATATCTATCCGTTTTTGCCCCAAGCTCGAAAAACTTTTTCATTCCGCTGGACTCTAATTCTTAAGCAACATGGCCATTCGTCGGTGACAGCGACGGTTTCAAAAAGCAATATAGCATATTGACTGTGATGAATCTAGGTCCTGGATCTTTCACTTTCGTTTTCGTGAGAAAATTGGCCTCTTCCATAGGCCTGGATGTTTCACAAGATATCTCTTCCACTAGATTCCCCAAGACTCTTTTTTCCAAGACCTTACTCAACTCATGGGTTTGATGTCAAATCAGACGCCCCCCACCAGAACGCATTGTTTGTCTCAGTGAGGTAATGATGCAAGTAGTATTCCCCTAACTTACTCTATAAATGAGCGGTCCAAACCACTAAGTGGTTCAATAATTTCCTTGGCACCATTTCGCACCGCTGATTGGTTCAAAACTTTTCTCGGCATTACCCCACATCGCTGAGCGGTTCAATAATTCCTCGCATTATTAAGCGGTTCGTTTCAATAATTTCTGGAAATGTCTTATTTATTGTTATGGCTATTCAACAAGAAATATATCTACGAATATTTTCAGTTATTCTGCTTAGTGGTACGAGAGCTTGGTGGGACGCAAGAAAGAAAAAATCCGCTAAACTATATCAGGATTTTTGAGCCACTCACCGGTGGCAACCCGTTATTCACCACCGCTCAAACTTTACACGCGCATTGTACGACTAATGAGCTCCACGACCGGGTCAAAGCTTCTTGAATACGACATCTTGTAAATGTACATATATGCATAGTTTTATGCAGTATTAGCGTTTGTAATCTTATACACAAGGAGCTCGCACAAATACACATTGTTCCGATACATGATACTAAATAATTTGATTTGATTACATTTAACCCGATCAGGCACCTATTGGGTCCATGCAGGTGACTATGGATTTTTTTTTGATCAATTTTATGTATGCAGCCTGGGGCTATGACACGAATGATTACGGAAGGTGTGTTTTTCACATAATAACTCATTTTGATGTTTCTGGAACACTCATACTCAGATTTCATTTGCAGATACCACTACGAGGAACATGCCTTGCGACATGTAACCTCTTCCGTGAATACTTAACACAGGGAAAAGCGGGATTAACCCGTGGTTATCTCAATACGCTTTCATCAAGCTATGAGAAAAACACGACCGCGAGTAAGTGTGGTTAACGGGTTTTACTGAATTCGAACCAGCTTTCTCCTGTCTCGAGTGGGGCATGTGACTCGGCTACCCCGACTCTAATTGGGAGAGCAGCCTGGGCGGCGTACCACACCACCATCCGACCCGCCGTGGTAGTATAGTTCCCCAAGGAAAACTTACTAGTTATCATTTGGTTATCGATTTTCAAGCACTTCCGAGCTCATTGAACCTTTACATACAACCTTTCCTTCTCCCTTTTTTATTATTCTACCTCTCTCACCAGTGCATCGGAAAGTTTATGACATTCAGGACTCCGGACGAAGAATCAAAGTCGCACACATCTTTCTTGTCGATGTTTTTCCCCCAGCTCGAACTCAGCGCCGGATATAGCAATGAGGGACGGATGTAATTAGGGTGAATCAAGCCAACAGATGGGGCAAGAGGGCTTCACAAGCCATCCGCTGGTGGGATTGTCTAGTCAAGACATTCAAGGGCTGCTCCGATCACTCAACGGCATGAACACGTACGGAACAGAGACAAGGCCGGCAGTGGCAGCAAAGCCGATAAGGAGAGATGCCACTCTGCCAAAATAGAGTGGATCGCAGTAAGATTTCGGTTTCTATATCGTCAGATTGGAGACAAGGATTGAGGCGGACTTTGCCCCATATCTGGACGACCGAACCATATGTTTAGATATGATCGAGACACTGCCAGAACTTGCGAAGCCTAGAGTGTCGGCGTGGTTTGATAGGAGGAAAGTTGAAGGACGGTTCGGTTGGAAAGACTTTGTCACCCATTTGAAGGACACATTCGCGGACAGGCAGGCAAGGCAAGTGGCTTTGGAATTTGTTAACAGAATGGAGCAAGGGGAATGCCAGTTTTTTTGCGGATTTACTGCTGGATTTCGAGTACCGAGTCGCCCAGAGTGGGGGGTGGAGGCTTTTACTCCTTTAGGGAAGACCATGAACTTGGAGGCAGCTCTCAATAGCAAGCTGCGAACGGCCTTGGTAGGGGTAAAGCTTCATTTACCGAACAATTACGACGATTGGGTAGAGGGAGTGAAAGAAGTGGCGCCGGAGCTGGAAGGACTGGCAAGTTACTGCCCAAGGGGGCCACCCAGACAACAACGAAGTTGGGGGCGCCAAAGAGTGGTGTAGGACTCGCAGGCCCGAGTCGACCGGTAGTAGATGCAGATGGAGATGTCAGAATGAGTGGTACAAACGCGATCGTAGCTGCCTTCGGAGTGACGTTCCAGAATGCGGAAGAGGTGGAGGTAGGGGCAGTGAGAGCGGGAAGCGAGCCCAAAGGGGGGTTCACACGCGGAGCAGGGAGGACTCCTGAAGAGAGGCCGTGGCCAAGGGCTCTGTGGCGGTCGCAGGAAGAACTACAGCGACTCATGAGAGGAGGGGTCTGTCTCCACTGCACCCAAGGGGGACACCGGGCGAAACAACTATACCCGATTTAGGAGAGCTCAGGCGCCAAGGTCGTGGCTGAGCGCGGTTGCAGCGATGGAGGGGCAGTTGGAAGACGGAAATCCGGGAAACGGGAACCCCTGAGAAAAGTCGCTCTTGGGGGGAGAGACGAGGCTTTGTCAATGGAACGGAACAAGACAGAGGGATTTGTTTCGCGACCATTACTCATAGGTTGCTTGATAAATTCATCCTTTTTCGTACAAGCTATGATTAATACTGGTTGTCTGTGTCTATCTGTGATTGATGAAGCCCTCATGCGCAAAGAAAATATGTTTGTTGAGAACATTTCGCCACGAAGCCTGCGGTTAGCCGATGAGACCAAGGCGACAAAGATCACCAGGATCGCGCGTTTCAAGGTGGATATCGACGGGCGCCAAGAACAATTGTGGGAGTATGTGATGCCCAGCTTGGCGTATCCAATTATTTTGGGTAAGCCCTGGATGGAACGCAACGAGGTAATCTACTCAGCGGGCGAGGAATATTTACGCATAGGTCGGGGGGATAACGACTTGGTGGTGAAGGCAAGCGGCTGGGTCGACAAGTTGGCGGCGCGGGAGGTGCAGGAAGGGTTGATGAGTGCGAGGTTGAGCAACGAAGCGGGGGTATTTTACCAAGAGTTGTCGGACATATGCACTCACGATCTGAAGGAAGACCCCGATTTTCATGGCAAGAAGTCCAATCACCCATGACGACTCGTATGGCATCGAGTCAGCGGGCTAGAGCTATAGTTAAAAATATCGCACTAAGGGAAAAGACCGAGCTAGATTATTATGTTTGAGATGACTCGTGGGAAGAGGCACTCATAATTATCCTGTAGCTCATAAGCAGCCAATAGCCTGTAACCAGTTCTTCAGTTCTTCCATTTGGATTATACTTCGACTTAGATTTTGTGACTCTCTTGAGTCTTTTGTTTGTGTACTGCTCTAGATTCGTTCTAAGTTCTACTTACCACTCCGTCAGACGACCTCTCCTCGATATCCCTTCTTCGTCGTCCATTACATTTTGAAGAACTCAATTCTATGCCTCCCAACCCCTCAATTCCAAATAACGCGCTTCCTGGTCATGCTTGCCTGGCAGAACATCCGGGACAACTGGAATGAAATTTTTCGAGCCTCAACGCTTTGAGTATTTACACTTCCGGTTGAAACACCGACAATAGTTCGACACTGTCTGAATCAAGCAGATGCGGTGGGAAAATCTTCATTAAACGATGACACGCCAATAGATTACGCTGATCTTTACCCTCCTTCGGTGACCGAGCTGTAGACTCGGGTTATTGATGATGTTGTGTGTCTTGGGCAAGGACTAGCTCTCCAAGGCCAAACAACCTCGACTACCAATTCAAATTCCTCCAGTGTCGCCCGCCCCGATAAACCGGACAAATTTGATGGAACTCGTGCACTCTTTAACAACTTTGTGACCCAGATCCAAATTCAATTCCGAGCAAACCCATCTGCCTTCCCTTCAGAAGAATCAAAAATTCTTTATGCGGGTTCCTTTCTTTCTGGGATTGCCTATACTTGGTTCCAACCGCGGGGCAGACCAAGCGACAGGCCAAGTCTCTGTTGCCACATTTGTAGAATTCTTGGAGGCTCTTCGAGCAGCTTTTGACGATCCTGATTCCTATGCAACAGTGGAGTCACAACTCGAGTCAACCCGACAGGAAACTTCATGCGCAGCTTATTACGCTCGAATTTTTCCACCTTTGTCCTCCTCGGCTGAGCAGATCCCAAAGTCCAGATCTATCATTTCCGGAAGGGGTTGAAAGAGACGCTGAAAGATGCGCTTGTAGGTAGAAAAATGTCGTCTACCTTCACGGAGTTTGCAACCAAATGCATACAGCTCGGCGGTGAGATGTTTGGCCGATCGAGGGAAATGAAAAATTGGCGCAACCCTCGCAATACCCAAGTCGACCAATTTCATCTCTTCCAACTAACAGCCGACTCATCGCTCCTATACAACCACAGACTACCGCTCTTGGGGAGGTGTTGGAATTTCAGCTGAATCATTCCAGGAATAGATCATCGAGATCGAATCACTTGTTTGAGACTAAGTAAGAGTGCTTGGTCAAGGTGTAGTGGTTTGACTCATTTGCGGCCTGCATTGTTTTGTTGTTGAGATGTTGTTTCAGATATTGTTTTCACTATACATCGTTTCCAAGTAGCGCTTGTCACCTTCATCGTGTTGAAGATATATACGATGTCTCCCTGAGTACTTTTTAGCAAAACGGAAAAATTAATTATTCAATTTTTCACGAAGATTAGAGATACTACGATATACATTCCCTGAGAGATTTTGCCTTGGAGAATAGTGATACAGTACCCATTTGTCAGAACTTGTTAAGTGTATACTCACAATAATGGGAAGAAAGATAGGAAAAGATAAGGTTGGGAATGTTCTGTGTATTGAGAGAGATGATGAAGAAGTCAAACGAGATATCAGAACAAATGTAAAGATGTGATCTCCTCCTAGACGTGCGGACTTCTATATAGACTGGTAAAAATGACTAATTACAACATTCAACCTGACTTAGATATTACACTTGTGCCGTTCCGTGGCGATGTGTTTGTTAATGATGTTGGTGTAGTCACCCGTGTCAAGGGTCAGTCTGAAACATGGTATACACGTGCTCGCCATAACAAGCGATAATTAAGGGCTGGGCCGAAATTAGTTTATCTGTCCAACGCGCATCATATTGATCAGGATGAAGTTATATTCTCACACCATTTCTACAGGAAGACCCAACGGACTTAGATGATTCGGTGTCAAGTATTAAGGCGCACATATGGACAATAACCTATGTGGGTATGGTGGGCAACCAGGGCAGAGGGTTGCAGTTTGTCCAAAGTTAACTGCCAAATCTTCGCGGCTCCCGTCGCCTGGCTTGATAATGTACGAATCAAAAAACTAGATCAGCTAGAGAAACTGCGACTGCTCCTTAGCTTACCTCATGTTCCCTTTAATGTCGCTGTGCCAGTGCCCTTGTCTTCACATAATACTCTTGCAACTATGCCCCATGATATATCACCATGTTATCCCAATGATTCTAGATCCCCTCCATCTTCTAGAAGTAGACCACACTCACTATTTGTACACACCTTCGATCTTGGAAACGAAAATTCTCTTGCGGTTATTTCCCTTCTTCAAGGAAAAATTCCAACTAACACCATGATCGACTCGGGCGCCTCGACTTCTTTTACTGACGAGTCATTCATTCAAGAAATCACCTTGTTCCTAGGAAGAAAAAGTTTCCCGAATCTGTTCGAGTTTTTGACGGCCGGAAATCATCATCTGGTCAAATAACTCATGAAATCGATTTGTTGCTCCAAATTGACTACCACATCGAGACTTTAACCTTCCAAGTCACTAAAATTGCTCGTTATGATGTTATCCTTGGGAAATCTTGGCTATTAAAACATGATCCTGAAATCAAATGGAGTAACAACAGCCTCGCTTTCAGCTCAAAATTCTGCTAAGACACCTGTACAGGTGTTATAATTATGAGCTACCGGAGGACGCTGTAATGTATCTATGAGACTGTTCTTCAACTACACAATGTATGGTGTAGAAATGGTGAGAATGACTGAGTGTGAATATAATGATATTTGTTAATGAGCCTTCTGGTGATGTTCTATTTAGATTTCAGTGTTGATCAAGTGCAGCAAGCGGTCAGACCATCAGATGTTTTCAATTTCATTCAAAGATATTACAGAGTTCTTGGATAGACCCCAGAAGTCAGAAGCAGAATAATGAGACAATCTTCAGAAGCAAATACCCTCCCAGCTCCATGACTTTTTAACTGTGTTTTCCTCCAAAGAAGCGGAGTAACTCTGACCTCACCGCTATGTTGATCATAGTATACCAATAGATCTAGATAGGAAACTCACACTAGGCCCACTCGATTCGATGTCGAATGGCGAGCTCGAGGCCCTGCGAAGTTATCTTCATGAAAATCTTGAAAAGGGTTTCATTAAACCATCTACATCATCCTTCTCGTCCCCAGTACATTTTTTCAAGAAACCAGGGGGTGGCCTTCGTTTTTGTGTCGATTTTTGTGCTCTCAATGCAATAACCCAGAAAAATGTATATCCTCTGCCTCGCATTGACGACTCCTTGGGCCAACTACTCAAAGCTAAAATATTCACACGACTTGATCTAAGGGGAGCTTATAACCAGATCCGTATAAAGCCGGGTGACGAGCCAAAACTGCATTTCGGACAAGATACGGCCTCTATCAATATAGAGTTATGCCTTTTGGACTAATCAACGTCCCAGCTACTTGTCAGCAGTTTTTTAATGATTTATTAAGAGAATACCTCGAAATATTTGTAGTCGTCTATTTAGATGGCCTCCTGATCTACTGTATAATAATATGGTCTTCGCGCATTATTATTCCGAAAATTTCTTTCAAAGGTTGTTTTCTGTGTTTTCATTGTTTCATCTGGTTGCATATTTTATTCTCATGTTGTTTTTATATTTTTTGTTTCAGATGGGAATAATTTCATGTCGCCGCAGCAGAAGTTTCAATGAAAACTTCATGCTTGGCAACTCCCTGATACTATTGATTCAGGTGTTGCATTAAGGACGTATTATGATACAGGTGATTCTCGGTATGAGACCATTTTCTTGGTAGAAACATAGGACTCATGTATGTATTATATACAGAAATGAAAAACGGCAGAGAGAGGAAAGAAGGAGAAAATTTTTTCAATCCTGAACTGGCTGACAGGACATTTTGCTTTACATTAGAAAGCTCCTTACACGATTCTATTCTTATAGGATCTTTGATTCTCGCTATATCATACACAGCTACATTCACCGTGATCATTTTCTAATTATCAGATATCTACTCCGATAATGCTAAGCAGCACGGTGAACACATCAGAAAGGTCCTGCAGAAACTACTGGATTACAATCTATTCTGCAAGCCAGAGTGTTGCGAATTTCAAGTCGAGTTGATAACTTTCCTTGGATTTATCATATCTCCGAAAGGTCTCTCAATGGATCCCTTAAAAATATAGACGATCGTCGATTGGAAACCTCCAATAAATGTCCGTGGCGTTCAGTCCTTTCTTGAGTTTGCCAACATCTTTAGAAGGTTGATCTCCGATGATTCAAACATAGCCGCACCTCCTTTTGGCCTCACCCGTAAAAATTCAAAGTTTATATGGACATCGGCATGTCAAAAATCCTTTGATACTTTCAAGCTAGCGTTTACCTCGAAGCCGATTCTTCGACATTTCGACCCCTCCAAATGCACAGTCCTCGAAACAGATGCGTCAGACAGAGTGATCTCAGCCATTATTCCCCTAGTTCATGATGATGGCGACTCCGTAAGTAAGTTGCACCCGATCGCTTACTTTTCTCGAACTACGACTGCACTAGAGACCAATTACACTGTGGGGGACGAGGAGTTGCTTGCGATTGTAGAAGCTTGAAAGGAATTTCGGCAGTATGTCCATAATCTAGTCTCACCCGTCCGCATCATTACCGACCATCAGAATTTGACAGCATTCACAACGAAGCGGATCCTAAATGGTCGACAAGCTAGATGGGCGTTAGAACTAGCCGAACTCGACTTTTCCCTGGAATTCTGTCCTGGAATTAGAAACTCTACAGCTGATGCCTTAACTCGTCGCTCAGAAGACCTAGTCAGACCACAAGAGACACCCCACGACTTAATTATTCCACCCCATAAAATTATCGAATCAAATTTTACCAAAACAGAAAAATCAATGGCCCTATATTCTTCATCAAGCACCAGGAATGACGGCCCGATAGTTGACTTTGAACCTTCACTAATCAAAGAAATAAAGGATTCACTCGACTCAGATGTACTTGGCCAAAGTATAATCAAAGCTATCACTTCATCTTTACCTCATCACCCCCAAGTTGATCTTGGTTCTTGCCAATTCAATCGTGACGGGTTACTCAGAGTGTCGGGAACAGTTTATGTACTTGATCAGCTCAGTGGTTTAACTAGCTTACAAAATAATTTTTACCTAGCTTTTGGGTCATAAAGTATTAGGAATACCCGTAGTAAGTTATTTACCTTCTCTTCTCTCAAGGTAAATATTCTGCATCATCACAAATTCTCAGGCTGGCAAAGTTGAACTCTTCACCTTCACGCGGTGCCGGCTGTAAACGCTCAATATGTTCGCTGCATATCTGAGATAGCCAAGAAAAGTCGCAATCGAATCGTTACCAACGCAAGCACTTCATTTCCCCCATTCAGCGTTCACCGAAGCTCCAGACCATCCAACCCGAAGAGGCCGCTTTTACCAATCCGCCGCTTCCTCTGTCCCGAAGTATTCAACTATGAATCCTACCGATATCTTCGCGTGCCGGACCTTCAAAATCTTCTGCCTTGTTTTGGCGGGCCTCTAGCTGCAGTCCCACGATGATATGAATACCCGAGGGAGGAAAAAATTCGGAGGGCACAAAGTTGGAGAGGTTGTAATGGCTTTGGAAGGCCAGGTTTATTAGTGGATACGGGCGAAAAAAGGGAGGATAAGAACTTTGGCAAAGGAAAGGCACGAGGGGGATCTAAAGGGGGGGAGCTCTGATCTTTCTTGGGGATTTTTGAACTTTGGGAGTGTTGTGGGCGCAAAGGTTTTTTCTGCTCGGTTAAGTGCTGCCACCACTTGATAAACTGGCTACGCTTCCTTTTGGAGGCGAGGAATACAGCTTCGTCCGTGACGATGGTTTTCGGCGCAAGTCGAGTTACCGTCGTGGAAAATCTCTGTTACGTGGGCGTTCGCGGCGGAGAAGAAAAGGAAGGCGCTGGGCGTCGAACCTTTGGCACAGTTGTGTCCTTTTGTTTTTTTTTTAGCAAACACTGGCTAGCAATAGTCAGAGAATGTATGTAGTGTTGAGTCTTTAGGGATCACCTACACATATCACGCCTTCTGGGTGCAGGGCTTGTGCCTGTTACGATTTAATTCAATCAATCAATCAATCAATCAATCAATCAATCAATCAACCACGAATTCTCAAGTTATTTAATCCAGACTAGTTTCATGCATACAATACGTGACCTTGAATTCAAAGTAGAAGATTGTGTGGGTGTATGATCTAGTTTGAAATTGTGAAGATGAGTTGAATCTGAGAAATCTGTGTTGATCAATAGGCTACGATATGATGATATTCACGAAGGCCTGGACGTGAACTGGAAATGGAATTGCAATTGTGCTTTTGCATGTTCTACGCGCTAAGTATTCGGCCGGCCTTCAAGCTGAAGAATTTGGATGATTACAAATCACGCAGTCAGAAATTTATCGGCATCAGGATATCTCCAGTACTCACTCACCTTACGAATGAGTTATTTGATAAAGAAAAGTCCCAGCGACACTCTTGTCGTGAAATAGAGTGTCAAGAGGTTCTTCGAAGAAGTAGACATCAATCAGTTAAGAATTAGAATGTATTCATATCTGCCGACATTTTCTTTTCGTTCAAATTCCTGGAGTTTGAGAGAATAAAAAGGCTCTACCCAAGGTATTATTCATGATCTAATGGTGAAAAAACGCAAGGTCCGTCGCTTTAGTCACCTTTTATCATTTTCTCTTTTTATCATGGCAGACTTCACAGGGAAAGGCATTTCTCGACGTTGGTATTTGAATGCCCTTTAGGGGCAAAATAAGGTTTGTGCATCTCGTCTATCGACCAAACCCAAACCAACTTTTTTTGGCTTGACCGCCTTGCTCTGACTCTTTGAGAGAGATATTTTTACTAAGAGAATCACTTTTGGGGCCGACCTCTTCTCTTCCAGGGTACTTGATGAAATTCCATGCAACGTCCAAAAATAAAGGTTTTACTGGACATGGCTCCAGATTTGGTGGGTAAGCAACGATATTACTTAGATCAACCCCTCCTGCCGGATATAAGTTTAATCTCTCAATAAGAGGTGACTGATTGTTCAGCTCATTACTGTCCGTACTCTCGTTAAGATTGAAAGTCTCCACCAAGGCACTATAGCGTTTGACTTCCCCATCCAGAAGATCTTTTAAGTAGTTGACTTCTGCTAGAGTGACGGTGATATTTGGAGGATAATTTTCGGTTGTTTCCATGGTTGAAGAGATAAATGTGTGAACTGTACTACACTTCTCTGATGCCCGAGCGAGTAATGCTAAGGTATTCTTTGGACTCATTAAAATTGCGTGAAAGCGAGCCAGGGCAAAGCATCTGAGCAATAATTTGAGATATCTACTTCAAATTTGCGGGGGGAGATTGATGACTTACTTCAAAGATGAAAAATATTCACGCTTCACATCGAGTTCTTCAGATAATGTAGCATCCGCTGCAATACCTGGGAGTTCTTTGATAGATTCGATGCTCTGAAGAATACTATCGTAAAGCACAACCTTTTCTCGGATGCGGGACAGTCTTCGTCCTCTACTCTCCGCTTTGGATGGCTTTTGAAGATCAGCCTTGGTGATGTGAATATTTAATAGTGCACCACCAGCACCATCTAAATTGCCAATTAAGACTCTGTTTCTACCTATTCGCCAGCTAATTGACATGTAGTTGAGGGCTGTTCTGGTGATGAGTAAACTTTGCATGCGATGGTCGCTATGACTAACACCCTCGCTCATTAATTCATTAATCGCATGCTTTGTGGCATCTACTGCATCTTGACATGCTGTGAGGACTGGATCATAAGCCGAAGCACGCTCACGGGCTTGTTTTAAGGCCCCTGTATTAAGAGTTCCAGAGAGATTCTCGATAGCCATATTTATAGATGCTAAGGCTATTGATATAGAAGCATCTTCTAAATTGACAGTTCGAGATCTCCAGATAATTGTTTTTGGGATGCTTTCGGAACCTTCTACCCCTGATTCAGGTCCTGTAAGTTGATCGTTCAACGTGTCAGGGTGTAACTTCTTGATCAATGCTACAAGTTCAGCATCAGATTGAGAAAAATATTCTCGTGCAATTTTGTCTATAGCGATAGTTCTGGGCATTTGTAACTTATACGCGCTGTAACGAATACTTGGGTCAACAGGATCTGATAGTAAATCCTTGTATGTGTCGCTTTTAGTAGCTGTAGCGAGAGCACAGTAAATTATCCTGGCTTCTGAATAATGCTTGATACAATCTTCCCAACTCTTTTTCTCAAATTCTAGAGCGCCAGACAGAGAGGCGAAATATGCTCGTGCTTCGAGTACATCATTTATCATGGCACCAGATAAATTTTGATCTTGGAGTGCTACCAGCAAATTTTTAGCAATAAGTGTAGCTTTTCGCAACTTAGATATTATATGGGTTTTGGTTGAGCTGGTTATGCCTCTTTTATCGGCAGAGTGAGCCTCCCGCATAGACATGGCGTTCGCCCACGCACGCTCAGAGGTGAGAAGTAATAGATAGACAAATCTTAACCAGAGTTAGTCTATACCTAAATATATTTCGCGGAAGAAAAATCCATACTCATGGCTGCATCGGATATCCTCAGCTGTTACAGGCGGTCTGCTGATGTACTTGGTGCCAGGTTTGGTTGTTATACCTAGTTTTTTGCGTAGATTGTGGATTCGATTCGTAAGTTGCTTTCGATAACTTTCCCAATCATCGTGAAGTCTCCCCTTTTCTCGACCTGAGATAATGAACTTAGCAATTTCCATTTTTGAGTGCTTGTATAATTACTGGCATACGACAAGTATACCTAGTACAGAATTAGCCTCAGGCAGGTTAAAATTAGGTTTAATCGTTCCTCTGAAAAAGAGCATAAAATGTTTGACCCAGTTATGTCTACCGGGATTAAGGTACCATATTAAGATTCATACATCTTGTCTCGCACCTGATTAAAAAAGTTTTTAAAGTCCTCGAGCTTTAAAGTCGTCATATATCGTTCTCAACAACAGTTTCAACTGAATAGCCTGTATATCTTTTCTTAACCTCTTACAAGCGTTGGAGAGCGATGTTAGAAAGAACTACAACATGTCTAGAATCAGGTAGCATACGGCGCTTGCTACCTATCTACAGAAGTAGCTTGAAAACTCAATCCAAACATCATTCAAATTTCAGAAATTCTGGGAGGATCATGTTGGATCTTATTCCAATGGTGGCTGTGCTTGCTCAAAGAGTTGGTTCTCTGAGGCAGAGAGCCGAGGAACACTGCTCTTCTACAAAGGCCCTTTACGACTTTCTACATCCTACTTTCTTCCTAGGTAATACTGCAAACTTTGGAGGCCATGGCTATGAGAAGTCAGATAAGTGGCTTACAACGCCCTGGCTACGGGCTCATAGTCGCCGGAATTACTCATCAAGCACTGTGTCCCCTTCAAGCAGCACGAGTGAAGAAAATATCGAGCTATCCAATAATTTTAAGGATGCTTTTGCTACCTTAAACGAGAAGATGAATCTTTCAAATCAATTTAATCCCGAAAGGGCCTGGAAGCGATTTATGAATCTTGATGGTAGTGAAAAAAAACTATTCCGCAAGCCTCTCCTACACTATCTTCACAACTCAGATCAACATAAAGATATCCGGAGAGTTATTCAGTTATTTAATAATCTAGGTCCGGATGAAAAAGATGTTACAGTGTGCCAGCTGATCGTCAAAAGTTACTTGAAACTGAATGACCACTTATCAGCCATGAAAGTTTATGATTTTGCTATTAAAACATTCAATATCCCCGCTGGTTGCGGAGATATTTTGCGTTTCTTTCTTCAGGCTGATCAATGGGCACAAGCTTTTAAGTTCTGGGAGGCTGAGCCATCCTTAGTACATGATTTCAACTTTTATAGGTTTGTCGATGATTCTCCACTTGAGTTTCGCTCGGCTCTTGAGTTATCTACCTGGGTAAATGGGACGAGAAAAGATCAAGGATTCCAACAGACCCCATTATTACTCAAATTCGCCACTACCATCATAGCAAAAACGCTAGTATCAACAAATCCTGTCGATAAAAATACATATTTCAAACTAATCAAGAATCTTGATGATTGGCCCTTCTCAATAGACTTCTACTCAAATATTATAACCTCGCTTGCTAAGAATCGAAATAAAACTTACCTCTTTAACTATTACTTGCTTATACGAAATAACAAAAACTTCTTTCTGACCCAAGCTGCTTTACTGACTGTTTTGAAGGAATATTGTCACAAGCATGACGTGCCTGGAATAGGACTAGTCCTCGACGACTTTTTTTCTATCCATTCTAGGCCAAGCAGGGCTGCATATAGAATGTGTCTGAAAGAATTTGCAAGGCAAGGAAATTCTGAAACTGTTCACGCTTTATTTAAGCAATATATCAACCGCTACAAAGATAATACTTATGAGAAATTCACAAAAGTACGCAATGACGTGAAAATACGAAATAAGTCGAGTGGATTTTATTCCTTTGAAGAAATTGATGAAGCAGCGCCTCTGACATCAAATGATTTTGCGCCTCTGCTACATGTACATGCCAAGCGAGGAGAAGTTAAGGAAATTGAAAAACTCTTTGGCCAAATCAAAGATATTTACAATGTGCGCCTCGAAACACTCTGCTGGAACATTCGTCTCAGTGCATATGTCAAGGTGCACGACATAAAAAATGCATATACTTGCTTTGAAGAGATCCTCAATGATCCATTTCTGGAGCCTGATCACTACACATTGGGCACAATGATGACATTATGTGCTCATAAATATGATCTGAAACGTGCAGAAGATATTCTTATGTTTGCTAAAGAATTGAACATTCCTCATAGTTGTGCAATGCTCAACTACTATATTGTGTGTTTAATCCGACATAATCATCTTTCAGAAGCCGAAAAAATCTGTAAAGAATCTATGACACCAAGTCTTCCTGGCTCAAAGATATCATTGTGGAACTCTTTAATAATTGGCTACGCTCAGTGTCGAGATCTAAAAAATGTCAATCGCATTATAAATTATTTGTCTGAGATAAATGTGGAATATGATAACTATACATACTCAGCTCTCATGCAGGCATTAGTAATGTCAAGGCAACCTTATTTAGCAGCAAAAATATTATTCAAGGTAATGCCTCAAGCTGAAATGATACCAACAAGTTTTAATTATGCTGTTTTACTCGGAGGATATGTAGCGGTTCGGGACTTTAAAATGTTCGATTGGACATATCAACGCTTCTTGGAGTCAAGGATCAAACAAGGCGTTAGTACTAAATTTATGACACTTAGATCGGCGGTCACACAAGACGCAACTTTAAATGATGAAAACACGGAAGAAAAATATCAGAGGTCTTATGAAATATTTTCAGAGCTAGTTGCATCAATAGACCCCCAGGATTTATCCGAGACCGCCAGAAAAGTTGGTGGTCAAGCTCCACTTGACATCTTATTTCCAGGATTAATTTACAGCTTTATGGCATATATCTTCAGTACATGTGGCAAGCACACTTCTTCCATTGAGTTGCTGGAAGCATACAGAACCCTCATTCCAGAGGACCGGCAAAAATCTGGCGAGACCCTGAAGATTTTAACAGCTATGATGTCCGCTAAAGATGCTGACAATGACTTTAAAGGTGTGAAAGAATGCTGGGACAAGGCAGTGTTACTAGTCAAAGAAGAATCTAGTCCCCTACCTCCGATCCCAAAATCATCTTTTTTTAGCGAAATCTCAGAATCTGACGATAACTCATTTCCTAACAGACTTAAACTTAATCGTGCCTTATGGATATACATGAAAAGCTTGATAAAACAGAGAAGGACAACACAACTCAAGATAACCGTTGAAGAACTTGTTCTTAACGGATATGAGCTTGAGAATCGTAACTGGAACGAGTTTGTTAGAGCCATGTCCCGGACTCTAAAGTATTACAAATTTGCATTCCAAGTGTGTGAATTTAAGTTAATGCCAAGCTGGCAAGGTTGGCGAATACAACGGCATAAACTCGTAGGGTATCGCCACAAAATTGCTCTCGCAATCCGCCGGGCTAAGCTCAATCCAAATAGTCTTCGGCCTCACTATGATACTATAATGTGGCTTACACGGCGTCTGCTTGATCTGCAAGCTCAGGCAGCAGAAAATCCAGAGATACAGAAACAGATAAACATGTTGAAGCGCGAGAATCCGCTCACATTTAAAGCTATTGAAGATCTCCCACGAAGAGAGGACGAAAGAATCTTGGAATCAGATAAGTCTCAACTTGAATTGTAGCCCGATTTCGTCAGCAATTGTACCATAGATAATGAAACGAAATAATAATTGGGTCTGATATAGAAATTAAGCCAGTTCATTAACGTCCGCCACCTACATCTGGGCCCCCACCAAAGTAGAAACCTCAGAACGTTAAACTTTTCTAAACCTATAAATTTTTTTCCCAATCGCTCCCAAATTTTGTAGGAATATTTATTCGATCAAGATGACTCCTTATACAAAAAATCAACATCTACATACACTCGAGGCGATCAAGAAAGGTGTTAGTCATAAAAAAGCTGTTCCAGAAAGAGGCGTACGACAAGCAACGCTTCAAAGTCGTACTGAGTGCCATTAGGCTATTAATCTGGCTTTTTCGATTTTCAGAAGCTCTCTTCAACCCAGGGGATTGATTTGATTGATTTGATTTGACTCCAGGCAAACATATATCTACCTCCAACCGACCGACCGACAACTTAAGGATATGACTGAGCGGTTTAGGGCGACTCCCAGCTAAATTAAAATACCTGGATTCGGTCTTTTATTGGGAGAGACCGGTCAATTGGAGTCAAGAAAAGCCGGGAAATTGATTTTCAGCGTCTCGATAGGACTTCAACTTTTGTAATAAAGCAATGATTTGAATGTCTCGCCATACCCGAGATCATGGCTATTAATCCTTGTAATCGTTGTTACATAGCTAAGACGACCATTGCAGAAGTCACAGGATCAACCCGTCAGGTCTATGGGTCATCTGAGTGTAATTTTATTCGGGAGAAACGGCCTGGATTCCGTGGTTGAGTGCGCATCATCGAGTGTGTCTCGTGGCCCTATCCCCACATGCAATATTTCAAGGCAAATATGTTCAAAAGCAGCCGTTTCCGGAAGATCTGATACAAAATGAAACCTTCAAGTTTAGAGCTGTAGAAAGCAGCAAGACTTCGGACTCTAAAGCCGTTGAGTGGTTGGAGAGGGTCTTTATTCCCTCTACCGTACCAGAAGACTCTCGGGAGAGGAGATTACTCATCCAGGGTGGTCATGGAAGTCACTAGACAACATGATCGATGTAGGTTTATTCGTAGAACAAAATCAATCTACTTTTCTTACAGCGGTATATTTCTTATGTCCTGATCAGTCAGTTTTTAGCCCTATGAAAATGGCATACGAAATAGAGCTTGGATTACCCGACGAATGGGATACCGGTATGGCTATGGGTAGAAGAAACTTTGCAAAATGAATTGTAGTGAGCTTAAACAAACAAAAACATCATCAGTGGGTGGTGGATGGGTGGAAATGCATGGGTATGTGGCCCGTAGTATGACAAGCCAGTCAGTAGCCTCCTCCTGCCTAACAACTCGCCAACTCTTGTCAGTGTAACTGGAAAGACTTTCAAATAACTCTCCATTATCGAATATAATAATGGATTAATTTTTACGGCACCAAAGTGCCTTTTCATCTCCAAATGTTAAGTGATGATCTCCGTAATCAGATAAGATCATCAAGCATGGGTACCGACGGTCAAAGTACTCAGTGCCCGCTCTCTCGTAAGATTCAAAGAGTCTTTGACGGATAGGATGACTATTTAGCTATTGCCCGACAAAAAATTGAGACACTGGAGGCACAGGTTGAGGCTGGTAGGACCAGGAAACGCAGGAGAGTCTAAATGAACCCTATCTCAAAGAAGTCTGCGATTATTACGACCATTCAGAAAGCTTAAATCGTGGCTGGTGAATATCGACATAATGTAGATGAATCTAGAAGATCCTTAAAATCCTGAATATGTTAAATTTGGTTTTGCTGTAGCAATATTGTAGACATAAAAGTTGGCTGAAGTCATGGTGTAATTACGGTGGTAGAGTTTTGGTGGAGGGCCCAGGTGAGATCGGCGGGTATCGTCTACCCCCCTCTGAACAGGAGGAGGGTAGACGATACCCGCCGATGACGTTGCGGACGTCATATTATCCTTAGCCCGAATAAATGTAAAATCCGCCTTGACGCGACCAGTTCTCATGCAAGTGCAAAGCATAATACTGGGTCAAAAGGTCGCCCAAAGCACCGCTGCTCTGACGCAGAGAATCGGGGTCGAAAATGGGAGGAAATTCAGAGAGAGCGATTCTCACCCCCGACGTTGAGGCTGTTATTCATTTCTCTTTCACTTCATCTTCATCTTCATCCATCTGCCATGATCTATCATCCAATGTGTCTTGATTGCATGGAGTATAATTGCAAGAATCCGATAACGTCGCTCTACAGCTATCACTTAGTCCCATCTTCTTGTTGAAAGAGGTGCCTCGCTCACAATACACCAAGAATGTTCTCTACACCGGTACACCCATGTACCAAAAAGGTCCTCAGAACACCTTCATTATTTACGGCGCATCTGCAACGTCGCTCATCGTTTTTTCTACGGTTGAAAGAGATATTTTGCGTCACTGGTAGAGTAGTTCCGTGGGGTTTATTACAACAACCGACATCGCCATTCTTAAATACGATAACCTACCTACCTTATTTTCAAATTTCCGTCACACAAAATACTTCATAACGTCAGATATCAACTGGGTTAAAGGTTCAAGAAATGATTCATCCCCGATTACAATCAAGCGCGAATTTAGGCAGGTTAGAGGTGATTATAGTTTTTGTACAGTGACATATTGCCAAACCTCTATCAGTTCGACAGCGAATAAATTAAAATTGTCTGAAATAACCAGATGGGGATTATGAAATTTCCGTCGCGGCCAAGTATTTTTAGCTTCTAATATCACTGAGATATACTTAGCTAGCATAGTCATAAAACTGCACGAAGTTAGCTATGAATTTTATGTGATAAGATGTTGAGGCTGGCTACTAGTATCTTGATCTCATGGTTCGCGAAGGTGTAGAGATATTTATTATCTTATTTTGGCCAAATAAACGCATGGAGTATGACTAAGTACTCGCACGGTAGTTCTGCTAGGTGAATAACACTTGATTGACTTTATAAAAATTGTTTTAATTTTCTACATAAACTACTCCAATTTAGACGGATACATATTTAACACCAGAAAAACAGGGCAAAACAAGCTGTCATTGTCTCGTGGGACCCCCTTCGGCGAGGACTACGGCAGCACAACGGTCCCACCGAGAGTCATAAAGCCGAGCTATAAACTCGTCTGGGACTACTAGCCAGGCCTCCTGAATAATCGGACAGAGATCATCAAGTTAGATCGTTGAGGGATCGTAATTAACGATGAATGATGAAGATGGATGTACCTCTTCATCCAGCTCCAGACATGCTCGATCAGATTAAGATCAGGGGATTAAGGAAGCCATGGGATCGCTGATATTTGGCGACGCTGCAAGTTTGCCCGTGTCTCTTGTGAACTATGGCAAGGGGCATTGTCTTACTAGAACCATGGAGATCGTCCATTAATCCACCCCTCTTGCATAAAAGAATCAACCTGCAGAAGGGTGTACTCAGCCAAATGTTTTCCTGCCATTGTAGATGGTACCGTAAAACATCGGAATAGTGGCCTTGTCGTACTTATGCTTCATGCATTCGTCGAAAATTTGGTCTCTAGACACAGCCTGTCGTGGGGAGCAATAAAGGACTTCTTTGAACGAACATTTCTGGCGAAGACATCGACTCCAAGATTGGTAGCTCCTGCGTCAAACATGGAAATCCGAACGGCGCAATTGTTGGATTGATGATTTGGTGTCATTAGTAATGATTAAAAAAGAGATTCTTTGAACGGACGTTTCCAATCCGAGATTTGGTAGATACTCGATGCCCTGTTGCGCCATTGGCATGCAGTCATTGATAATTTCGTCAATAAAAGTATTGGTCTCGTCCATAATGATATCAGAAGACTTTCATCAGGCGTCGAATATGGATGAAGATGAAATGAAAGAGAAATAAATAAAGCCTCAACGTCGGGGGGAATCGCTCTCGATGAATTTCCTCACATTTTCGACCCCGCTTCTCTGCATCAGAGCAGCGGTGCTTTAGGCGACGTTTTGACCCAGTGTAGTTTCTTGTATGTCGACTGGGACGGTTACTGCTTGGGACTCACGATACCAGATTCACAGGGTGATCAGTATCGAAGTCTAAGATAAGCAGAAGGTTCTCTTTTCTTCTCCTTCCTCTCTACAGACGAGTCCTAAATACGTGTATTACATGCATATCTTCTATCACCCTTTTTTTTTAAATCATTCTTGTGTATGCAGCCTTCGGGCTATGACACGAATGACCCTGGCTGGTGCGGTACATGGAGCGATGTTTCAACATGACATAAGGGGCACTCACACCGAACATCATTTGAAGACATAACTCGAAGTCAGGTGCCTTACAGCCCTTTCTACTCTCAACCGTATATGTCTGTCGTAGGAACGCATTTCAGCCACCCACGGCTGTCCTGTGTGCCTTCAACATCGTCACATACATGACCAGGCGAGAAATGTGGTGTGAGGGTCTTGCTGGATTCGAACCA
>JAKRRZ010000364.1:0-22681 GCA_022627015.2 Podosphaera aphanis | reverse complement strand
AGGGGGAGGAGGTGTGCTATTAAAATTTGAACTCGCTTACGTCCAACCTGAGCCCTATTCATTACATAAGAGCCTGCATAAATCTCTGGGATCCATCCCTACATTTACATTAGATCGGCGTTCGCTCATTACCCCTACATAGTTGTATTACCACTCGGCCAAAAGGCCAGACCAAAATCATAGAACACTATGACCCGGTTATCTCCATATCTATATTATACAAGAAAGGCAATCCTGACAAGAACCATCATGCGAGTACTTAACCATACCCAATCAGTTTATTTGGCCAAAATAATACAAGGATATCTCTGCATCTTCGCGAACTGTGAGATCAAGGTACCCAGCTTCTACATTTTATTACATATTTCATGGCATGCTACCTAAGTATAACTCGGTGATATCAGTATTAGAAACTAAAAATACTTGGCCGCGGCGGAAATTTCATGATCCCCATCTGACATTTCCGAAAATTTAAATTTATTCGTTGTCTAACTGGGGGGTTTAGCAAAAGATCACTGCATAGAAGTTAAAATCACCTCTAACATGCCTGTATTTGCGCTTGATTACAGACGGCGACAAATCATTTCTTCGACCTTTAACCCAGTTGATATCTGATAATATGAAAGATCTTGCGTGACGGAAATTTGAAAATACGGTAGTTTATCGTATTTAGGAATGGGGCTGTCGATTGTGGTAATCAAACTCACTGGACTACAATACGAGTGACGCAACGTATCTCATTCAACCGTGGAAAAAATGATGAGGGACGTTGCAGATATGCCGGCAATCATGAAAGTGTTCTGAGGACTTTTTTAGCACATAAGTGTGCAGTGGTAGAAAGATTCTTGGGGTATTGCTAGCGAAGCAACTCTTTCCAAAGGATACATGTAGGACTTGGTGATATTTGTAGAACGACGTTATCGGATTGTTGCATTAATCTTCCAGGCAATCAAGACACGTTGGATGATAGATATCGGGAGATGGATGAAGATGTCCTGAGAGAGAAATGAATAACAGCCTCAACGTCGGGGTCGGATGGTGTAGTGGTATACCGTCCAGACCAGTCTTCCAAGTAAGGTTTGGGTAGCCTGAACATCTACTACACTCGGGACAGAAAATCGCTGGTTCGACTCCAGCAACCCTTACCTTATTGAGGCAAGCTACGATGATGATGGTGGCATATCTGGATAACTCAAGGTTTTTTGAGAGGTTTCTCTTGAGTGAGTTTCACGGATGGTATAGTTCGGTAGGGGTGAAGAAAAAGCCGCCCACCACAACGGAAGTGATTCTTGCAAATGATATCCGAGGCATGATGTTCATCACGACTATACCATCATTGTATCTGACTGAAGGCGACACCTGCGTGGGCTACAAGGCGCCAAATCAGGATAAACGACAGAAAATAAAAATCTCACCGTCGGGGGGGGGAATCGCTCTCTCTGAATTTCCTCACGTTTTCGACCCCGCTTCCCTGCGTCAGAACGGCGGTGCTTTGGGCGACGTTTTGGCCCGGTAGTAGACTTTGCACTTGCATGAGAACTGGCCGCGTCAAGGCGGATTTTACATTTATTCGGGCTGAGGATGGTATATCCTTGCGAGCAAGGTACTCCCTGACGGTTAACCGGATATGGCTTAGGACAATCGTTTTTTTTATATTTTTTTTACATTATTGTCTACTTATTTGGGTCCAAGACTGTTAACAGACACGTATGTCCTTTCTGCCTGCAGGCTAAAGACACCTATTCCTCAGGTAGTATGCCTTTTCCTATGCCATCTCCGCAGTTCCTGTCCATCGGGAATACCCCCTCAAGTCTTCATTCGAGTGTACACTTAGAGGAGCCCTTAGCCCTTCATTATTTCCCCTCTCCAGCCAACGATATGGAGGTCATTTACGGGTGTACAGCTGTGGGGAAAATCCACCAAAAACATTGGGTGCGGGGCTCCCGTAATACCAGCATCAGGACGAAATCCGAAGACATAGCTACCCTTCTGGAGCGTTCAGGGAGGCCGTCCAGCCGGACGCAGCAGACTTGTGTATACCCAAGGTGTCACTCTGACCTTCCTAGCCTCGGGCCAAATCGCAAGTCGTGACAAGATATCAGAAAATTCTTGGTGCAGAGTGTATACCGCGGAGTAGCCTAGCCTAACTATCTAATGCCGTTACAGACTTGGGGTAATCGAGTAACTCGTGTGACTAAATGGTCCGCCTGGCTAGTAAAATCAAAAAAAAAAAGAGTAAAGACGGCTGGTGGAGATGACTTCAAAGCGGCTGGTAATTTAGTTGATCTGGGCCTTTTACTTTGCTGTCAACGAGCTTTTAATCCTCCCGACGTAGATAGCATATGTTGAATATGACTAGGACCTCTCTGACCATCATTATAGCGTTTGATACCCTTTATTCCTCCTCTTATCTGCGTCAAAGCTGACATCCTTTCCGTCGAATGGCGTTATCGAATGTTGTGGATCTTAGAGGGTGAGGGGGACGGACTCAGCTCTTATTTGAAAAAAGGTATTGACTGAATCTTGGCTCTGCAGACTCACCTAAGAGAGCTGGAGGTTCGTAGGGGACACCACGTACAGGTGTTGATTCGTCGCCCCCCTAGGACAATCGTTTGTGTTGCCTGTAAACAAACAAAGAGACCGAATACAGGAAATCCACGTACATACTCTACTCACCATATCTGAACTCCAACGCAGAGACCACGAGTAATACTAAGGGCAGAATTGATTGTCTTCTTAAAAATTCCGAGCTTGAATTTCTTTACGATCAAAATTCTATGGATTGACGACATCAGCTAGTACCGGGAAGACGCCAACCAATCCGACAGGAAAACGACACTATAGAATTGTTTGATCCTTGGCATCTAACACCGAAAACCACACGCGAATTAGATGAAGCTAGTATCCGATATCAAGAGCCTCAAATACGTTTACATAGACTGCCCAGATCTCAAGAAGTGATAGCCTCGCCTGCTTGAAGCAGTAGAACATTCGGAACAACAAGGGGAGCAACAATATCCGAGCGAATACGACCAGATTCTCAAGCAACAAGCAACACCACCAATAGCAGAAATTGGCCGATCATAATTGCAAAGAGTATCTGCGACTCCTTCTCTCGATTCTGTCTTGATCCAGAGTGCTCAACGTGATCGTATCCCACCGATACGAAAGTGAAACCGATCAAAGAAACATATTCCACCTCTAGGGATCTAACCTTGTAATTGCAACAGGGGAGGTCAACTCGATCTCATCGCTATCGCAGCGCCGAAGAGATCATGGGGCACCAATTAACAAAGTAGAAGTTGCAATTGTAAAAGCATGGGGACTTCTGAACCTCAAGAAAACCACAGCTCGCCCAGAGTACGAGAATCAGCTTTATTGACCAATGAACTGAGTGAGCTGGCTCAGAGAAAAGAAGAATTGCAGCAGCAGCAGCAGGTGATGATGATGGAGAACGAGGCAGCCTTTCATGAAGTAGAAGAATATGGTGCGCTGTTAATCATTGCCCAATACCCTAGAATACATAGTACTAACTTCAGGAGCAGCATAAGCTACATATGTAAGTGCTTCTCATACAATCGACGCGCAAGACAGAATACGCAGCTGGCCACTGCGGCACGTAGTGGAAGAAATGTAGTACGCCAAGGTTAATGAGAACACCAACAATAATGATGATGAGAACTAGTCACATGTATAGATTATAAAAGACGTTAGAAATTTACGGTCGTATCATCATAATGCTTCAATTTACTCACGTCTTAATACTACTGGCGAGAGGAGAGCGGGAGGCTTAAAACTGCTGGCAAGTGAATGTCTGTTATTGTCTTCTACATGTAAAAGCAGTGTAAATTCCGCGAATCTCCATGTAGCTGCTGATGGATTTGCAGAGTGACGATGCTTCATGCTCCATTTGGTGTTGACCAACCGCTCTCATTGTTAGTGCTGACAGATCTAGCTAGTCGTGTGGAGATACCTTGCTTGCAAAGATGGAGTACCTTTCGTTGAGCATTCCCATATTGAGGCTAGTTCTATTTGAAATCTTATAGCTGTTTTTGAGTGAGACTTAATTTGTTCAACGCACCGTAAGATACTATTACCACCTTCAAACGATATACTTGACAAGATCCAGTGAGGAATCTAATGCAGAGTAAATTTTTGGCATCAACTAGAGGTTTGATGGATTTAATGAAGGACCGGATTTATGTTTATCCACGAGCTAAATCCGAGCGCATAAGTGACTGGTCAAGTCCAATTTTTCATCTACACGCCGTTTAAGCTAAAGTCACTCAATGTACTTGCACATCAGGGAGAGCTAAGAAGAGTCGCACTCGGAGCGCAAGTAGGCCCAGAAAACTTTCATGCAAACAATTTTCTGACTTATTTGCCTCGGATTTCGTCATTGAGACTCATTTCAAGCTGGTACTGACTCTGTCCCACATTAAGAATATATGTCTATTGCCTTATCTGTTCTTTGCTGTCAGAGCAGCATGTAGACAGCGGGGGGGGTGGACAGGGTGGTTGACAGGCTAAGGGTGCCGTCCTACATAATACAAGAGATAGATGTATTACCACTCGGCCAAAAGGCCAGACCAGAATCATAGAACACTATGACCCGGTTATCTCCATATCTATATTATACAAGAAAGGCAATCCTGACATTTACCAACACACCAATGTTGAAACTAGCTGATGGGCATTGATTTCGAGATGAAAATATTTGAATGCTGGCAAAGATAATGGTGTAGAGACTCGCAGGCAGAGAGTTGGCCGGGAATGGCTTGGAAAACATAGGAAAAGATTTTGGAAGGTTAATGGAAGGATCCTTGATGGCAATGAAACCTCAAAGAATATGTTTTCAGGCAACGAGATTATTTTCAAAAAGCTTCACTGTGTCTTATGAGGACCGAGAAAGGCATGTGGAAAACAACGCTACACATACAACTCGTACTGGTGCGAAATGACGAGCGAAAAGAAAAAGACATCAAGATAGGTGGTAACACTTGTTAAAAGAGATTATTTGAGGCTGACGATACCTCGTGATATTTTTCTGAATTGTAATTTTTGATGTCCAAGGTTAATATACGTGATCTTTAGAGCCAGTGTTGCAAAAGATTCACGAGCTTCCCGTACTCGTATATTAGTGGCTGTTCGTGTTTATCGTTTTGAGTTCCATCGTGGTAAAAAAATGAGTGGGCGAGTACTGTTCAAGGCTTTAATTTGAAGCTGCCTTTATACAAAGTACTAATTAGTACCGGTACGTACGCGTCAGCCCATGGTTGACTGAGACAGAGCTTAGAGCGCAACCCGCAAAATCAAACCACGCTCTTCGTCTCGTCTAGCTCAAACATATCCCAATATATTCAAAATTATCCAACATGAGCAACCAAAGCGCCATGGATCCTCATTTCATCCCACCAAAATTCAGAAAAGATCAAGAGATGATAGCACAGGGAGATGAAACATCTATCTCAGAAGGATTGATCGATGAGCTATTAGCAGAGAGTAAGGATAACCAGCCGAATGGGTTCAAGCCAGCTGTCTGGAATACTATCAAGACGGCGAGGAATTATAGGGTCGATCAACTAAAAAATAAAAATCATGCAGTAAGTTGATTCATAGGATCTCTTCTGTGTCTGTGTCTGTGCCGCTGGAAGTGTTGGAGGGGGCCATCTCGAGAACGTGGTTTTGATGACATTTCATGTGGAACGGGATGTGGAGGTTGTGAATGAGGGCACATCTGGATTACGTGATCGTCATTGTGACGACGCATGAAATGTCATGTATATGTCACCCAAACCACCTTCCCAAGATGGCCCTTACTCTCTGGGAAAGCTCATTGATCAATCCTTCTGAGATAGATGTTTCATCTCCCTGTGCTATACTCTCTCTTGATCTTTTCTGAATTTCGGTGGGATGAAATGAGGATCCATGGCGCTTTGGTTGCTCATGGGCTGACGCGTAAAACACGGTCTGCTCAACCTCAAACCGTGGTTGAATCAAAAATGCCAAATACATGTACCAATAGGATTTTTCGCCAAACTATCCATGGTTTACCTCATCTAAACCACGATACAAACGGACCCTAAATTACAGAGGTCATCAATTATACGGATCATCATCAGACCAGTCTGATATATTGCCCCCTACTCAGATGACCAAAAATACTCATTTTTATTTTACTATATTTAGACGATGTTAAAGTTCCCGTCGATGAATTACACATATCTGAAACACTTTTCCGCAGACGCACAAGATCAAGATTTAATCATCGGCAAGACCCGACAGACGGTGTAACCATCGAAAGTTGGGTGGAATAGATTGGCTGGGAACGACGATTTCCCGACCTTCATGCCTTGGGTAGACAGACGTCCAGCATGATGACCAATCCGAGATGGCCATTCGACGATGAAACGAAGAATAGCTCCCACTTGGTCGGCTCCTCTTTCCTCTCTCCCTCGTCGTATTCAACGGATCAAGGCCTATTACAACCAACACTGTGACACCCCTCCCACGCGAGACCCTTGGAGTCAATCTTCCCGCAGATCGTATGTTTCACGGCCAGAATCAAGGCGTATTGCACCATGTCATGAGTCTAGGAATACCGAGCGCTAAAGATCGATTAATAATATCTCTTCCCCCTAGTACATGTAGACTGGGTGTAGAAAGGGGCGCGGGCTATCAAGATGACGATGAAATTGTACGCATATCCCCCAGAACATCAACAACGAAGAATGGCAGGGTGGTGTCGATTACTCAGTAGTTGCTATTCCCACTCGGCGACTCCATAAATGAATGCTGTGGGTCTTTTCTGATAGATGAGTCAAGCTAAAGTTTTTGCTCGCTCCTTCTATGCCGGTGACTCACTCAAGAACGGGCGATTTCTAGATTCATTTGAGGATGGATAAATATATGTCAGCCCTTAGAGTTTAGAAGTCTCATATATTCCAATTTTGACTAACTGTAGCTTGCCCTGATACGCTGTCTCTTGATGTGTTGGCAGCTCAGTTATCTCGTTATATGATAAATTAGAGCCCCTCTAAGTCTGGGGCTGTGGTTTTATTTTCGATTTTGGATTGATACAAAATCATTAGTCAGGTAAACTTCAAGAAATTCCTACTCCAGTCGGAAAGTTTTCGTAATTCTTTCTCCTTCCATCGGTTCTAGATAGTATTCTCCACATTTCCAGTAATCCCATGATTATGAATCCAATAAGATCGAAATCACCAGAATAACGGTGGCAACGGGAGAAATTTGAGCAGCGGATTTGAAATTCTCTCCTAAAAAGAATTTCTGTTTGCTGTTGTACTAATTGCAGCTAATAGCATCTGCCATCACTTACTTTGATCTGCCTCCTTCATCGAAACAAGTTAGCTTGGCCCAGCCTCTGAGAGATTTTTACTCCTTCCACTTTCTAAGCTAAGATCGAGTAACCATAATGTGTCCCAGCCTTTAGATTTTTTTGTAGAACTACTACAGGCGCCTAGGCAAGCTGAGGCGATTGTTGGATTATTCTGCGGACGAGAATCAGCTGTTGGATCAGCAACTTTCAAGCTAGTTGTGTACCTCCGGAGTTAAGACTCTATCAATACTTCCTGCTGCACTGCTATCGTGATTGCTGCTTGGTCTAATGATGTGAGCCTCTGATCCTTCTTCGATAGTTCGAGTTGTTGCAGCTGCCTTCAGAGATGCTGTATCAATAGGGTTCGGTCCGATCTTGATGAGTGAGCTTGCAGCGGGTTGTGACTTTTTGGAATTGTTCCTACCTCGTCCACTATCAAGATTCTTGCTTAATGTCCTATTAATACCTTCCATACCACTACCAGAGGATTTTTTGCTCCTTCGAATGCTTCCAGTAGCATCGATATTTGCACTAGCAACAGTGCTTTTTCCCAGCCCTGGCGTTGTTGGTGCGCCTGGCTTTTCTTCCGCTGCCTCGATAAGGTACCAACGAAGACCGTCAGAAAGGTCGAAAGGGTTATCATCCTCGTAAGAATCGCCGCCGTTACTCGTTTCGGCGAGAGATCTCCTATCGGAAAGGCGTAAATGAGATCCATGGAGAGATTTTGAGAGGTCAACAACACGATCTTCAATCTTGTGAATGCGTGCGAGAAGCCAATCACGAGATCTTAGTTTATGGGAGTCTTGTTCTTTGAGGAAATAGTGCGGGGCCCCAACGTTGAATGCAGCCCAAGCTCCTGTAGCCTGGTTGCGTGTTGGTAAAAATAATGCAAGATCACCTTCCTTGAAATTTTTAAAAGCAATTTTTTCATGGGCCTCTTTTTGAGCTGTATGGAATTTTTCTCTGTACAAACGAGCATCCCGAGAATACTTCTTAGCTGTATACTCAAGGTCTTTCACACGTTTTGTAACCACCTCGCAAAATGCTTCCACATCGAGATGACCCATTGCGCTTAAATAGGCGCTGTAATTTTCAGACTCGACTTCTGGATCATCACTGTACATCCAATCTAGAAGCTTGATATCTCCATCCTCCACCAAAACCTTCTTCTCGAATCCTCCAGAAGAAATTCGCTTATTTGAACTAGGATCTGAAGAGTCATTCATATTGGAACGTTCAGGTTTTGGTAGTCGCTGAATAACCACAGATCTACCTTCTCGAGTTATAGTGTAGCTAAGTCTTCCTAGAAGCTTACACAAACGGTCATTTTGCACATAAAATCTTTGTGTGAGATCTTTTGCTCGAGAGGTTCGAGCTTCTAGTATTAAGCCAAATTTTTCGTGTTGATTCTGTGCGTGCAGGTATTTTTCGTGATAAGCTCGTATTTCATCTTTTAAAGTCCCAAGATATGATGTATAAGCAGTAGACCTATCAATATTCACGTTACTGGCTTTCATATCTATGCCCTCAGAATCGTCATGACGTCCAGAGTTTGAGCTAGCCTCATTGCTGGCAATTTTAGCTCTGTATCCTGATAATTGAAGGCATCCGTCAATCAATTCTTTTTCAAGCGTTGTCATCTTTGCACACTTTTCTGCCAATTTCTCGCGTAATTGAATGGTATCTTGTCGTTCTATCGAAAGCTTCTTCTGCATTTGTTCAATTTCGGACCTGAGTTCAGTGTGAATAAGTTGTGAGCTCTCGAGGTTAGTTCTGGCAAGAGCCGCGTCACTTTTAGCAGACTTAAGTGCATCGACTAAGTTGCCGGCTCGGTGGATCAATCTTTCGGCAACAGAGCTGAGATTTTCCGGTAGGTCTTCATGAGGAGAGAGTTGAGAAAAGGATTCGTGTATGATCTTGGTGTATTTTTCTATAGCATGTTCTGCCCTTTCCGATCGATCCTGTAGTCTGTTGTTTTCTTCTCTCATAGACCGCAATTGTATCTCAAGATTTTCACTAGTTTTTTCTATCATCTTTGTGTCAATTTTAAGGTTCTTTAGCTGGTCCTGCGCTTTTCTTGCTTCTGATACAGCCTCGTTCCAAGTTTTTTCTGCTTGATTTTGTAGATTGCATCTATATTTATCGCAATTAAAATTTTGGCTCTCATTGGAGCCCACACATCGATCTAATTTTTCTTCTAGGTCCTCTTTTTGTGCAGTAAGTTGCTTAATTTCATCAGCAAAAGCCTTACGCTCACCAAGAAATTCTCTTTGATGAGCTTCAAAATTCTCCATAAGATCTTTCTTAATAGAATTAGATTCATCAAGCTGTATTTTTAATTTCTCTTCAGCCAACTTTCTTACCAAAGCTTCTTTTTCTAAGCTAGACGAACGTTTTCTCTCGGCAGCAAGCTCGGCTTCCAAGGATAGAAGCTTTTGTTGGAAGGATTTTTCATCAGAACCTTGATTACTTGAATAACGGCGAGACGCAACGGAAGAGCGACGAGAAAACTCTTCGGGCAGCCTAGACATGTTTTGGTGGTCTAAACTCTGGTGGTCATTTAACTGGAACATATTCCCGATTGTTATCTTGTTGACCTGAGACTGTTGATGAAGCAGATTCTCTAATCTTCGCACGCGACTCTCTGCCGTTTTGTATTTGCTCTCCACTTTTAGTATCTCGTCTTGCAGCGTACAAATTAGTTCATTATCACCTCTAGTTGTCAAGGTGCTGTGTCCAAGTGTGTTTTCATGAAAGCTACCAGCTTTGAATGCAGCTTTGGCACGCTTCGTCTGTTTTTTAGTGGGCTTGTCAAGGTCTGAGATTATCTTTGAGATCTCCCCAGTAATGGTCGGGTTGAAATTTTCGGCCTGAAGTACTGTGAGGAGTTCTTCAAGGTTTTTCTTTGATATTTCCGGCCAGTTTTCGTTGGTATCTTGGAGTTTGAAACTCAATTCAGGAGCAGTTTGTTCTACCTTCTCTCCCCATAAAGCTATTCCAACGCACTTTTGCCACTTACGCCTCCTTTTGACTTCTTCTTCATGAAATATAGCCATTTCACTGGCAAGTGTGGAAGAATCTACCATGATCTTTTCACGCCAAGATCTTCGTCGTATAGCTTCTGCCAAGAATGATGCATATGTAATAGGCAACAACTTAATACTCAGTAAGTATTGTAACGCATCATCTGCTTCTACACTGGGCTCCAATGCTGCGAGCCGGGCGGTCACATCGCTAATCATTGAAGTTAACGAAAATATCTGTTGCATGACCTGTATTGAATCTACAGCAAGAGAATTGCGAATTTCAGTAACGCTTCTTAAGAGGCTACTCATTTCTATACTTCGCTTCATCAAGCGAGGGAGTACTGATTTCGTATGTACCAGCGCGCACTTAGACGCTTGTGAAATAGTCATGGAATTGTGAGGATCTAGGATGCTATCGCAGTCATCGGAAACTTTCTTTGCTTGAACTTCAATATCACGCATCACCTGCGTTGGTTCCATCATTGTTTTTGCCTCGGCCTTTACAGGCAGGTGACCCGAGACTATATCAACAAGTGCATCCGATTGACGGTATATCTCATCCACTTTCTTCCCAAGTTCCACACTGGATAGGGATAATTGTCGGGGTATACTTTTGACTATATTTTTTGCCTTATTAAAGGACTCAAGATCAACGATATTTTTGAGGGTTGAATTCTGCTGCCCTTGAACCGTATTGCCAGTGATAAATGTTACAATGTCATTTGTGACCGAGACAGATTGTAAATGTTGGAGCAGAGTATCCCAATCTGACCCTGTAGGCTCTTGTACCTTGCGGACTTCCTCGGTCCAGTTCTGAATGACCGCGTTCTTGTGGTCGATAGTCGTAACGTGTTTTTGGACATTTCGAACGGCATTTGAAGCACCTCTGATGATGACATCCATCTCAAAGTGTCTTTTCTGGACTTGATCTAACATTCTTGAACATTCTGCTGCTATATAAAAGGCCCAATCTCGTCGGGACTTGAACAAATCTTTCCAAGCCTGTAAATCATTTTGGTTTGATATAGTATCTGGAGGATTTGGCGCATTATATTTAGGGGGAACAGCCACATCATATTTCACCGGGTTAGCAGACTTGGAAGAAAGGGCCTGAATAATTCTTCGATCGTATATAAATATTTCTCTCTAGTTATTACTTTTAGTAAATATAGATTTGATGATCAGAGCTATACTCACCTCACAGGAGAGACCTGGAAATTTGACATGTCTGCCTTCAGAGTTTAATGGAATCTGATCTTGTACCACAATATCGCTATTCTTGGATACCCATACTTTGAAGGCATCTAACCTGGAGGCTTATTAGCGCTAATCCAAGGCGGTGATAATCATATCAGTGCTTCTCACGAGGCGAAGGTCTCCGGGTTTGTCAATAAACACTGGCCAGTATGCGCAATAAGCACCTTTAATGCCATTCCCTTCGCGTTTTCCTACAAGTGTCGAGGCGTGAGCCTCCTTTATAAATTGTATCCACCGACACCGTGTGTGATCAGGTGTGTTATTTTGGCGCGGAATAGACCGAGCTCGGCGTTTTGAATCAGCACACTTAGTCACAGGGAATATTAAGGAATAAATTTCATTTGTTACCCCGAAATTTGGCGTTCTATGACGACGAACTCACGGACTAAATTACATCTACAGGCAGGCATCGGAAATGACAGATTTATAGTATGGAGGTCTATGAAGGTGTATCGTTGACAGAAACCGAAAAGAAAGTCCTAGAACTTTATTGTCGGTTGGAAGAGCTACAACTAGAAATAGCCCTTCGTAAGGCTCAAGGCACGAATTTGTCAGGTAAACTTCGAGATTTTGCATTCTGGTACTCCCTTCTCACATCTCTTCAGATGAACCAACTTGTGTATCCGAGGGAGACATCGATACAGCCCAGAGTGAATTGCTAAGAGCTAGAGCTTCTTTTCAGTTCAGAAATAGCGTCACCGAAAACGTCATTATAGCAGATCCTATCATCAATTCTACTCAGACCGGCCAACGCGCATCTAAACATGAGCAGTAAATATTTACAAAAACCCCTAGTCCTTCGAATAAGTATTGGGCTAATTTTTGTAGAAAGCTCGCCACCCTCCTTCAAAAACGTGATGAGCTCTCACTTGATTTGTTAGAGATATCCAAAAAGGAGCGGGACGCTCGTGAAGACTTGATTAAACTTGAAGTTGAACATATTCACACAGTCAATAAAAATGCAAACCTCTCAAAAAAAATGCTCCAGTTGGCAAACACAAACAATGAGAAATCTCATCAGGCACCTGATGAATTATCACGCCAGAAGCTTGTTGACATGGAAACACAAATGAAGGTCAGTCATCGAAAGTGGAAGTTATTGAAAGGTTTAGTCAGTGCTACAATAGTCGGAAGTGGTGTCGATTGGGTGCGCCGTACAGAACTCTTGCCTGTGGTACTAAATGAAGACGATTGATTGAAAGCCTAAATTCTCCGTCGGGGGGGGGGGAGGGGGGTGCCATGGAAAAACACGACAACTGCGGGGATAAAGGCATGCCTTTGTACGTAGCCTGGCGCTAGTATAGAATATGTGAATTTAAACTTGTAAATAGCTTCACTAGAACCATGAAATAAAGAACGACAAAGGGGCGGTGCTAGGCATGGCGGGAGTACGGGCGCTGGAGAACGAGAGGGGCTAGATCTTGCTGAGGGGGAAGGTTCCCGCAAAAAAATGGCGGAACTGAAGGAAGATAGCTCTGGTGCGTAATGGCCGAGGTCGAACTTAGAAAAATTTTACAAGGGAACGAAAGATGGAGAAGCGTAAAGGCGCGAGACAGAGTTTTGTTTGGACTTTGTTTATTTGTTTATCTGGGCTGCTGGGATCGACGTGTTCAACACCTTAGCGGAACCATGGGTTTTCGTGTAATGCTTGTGTAAGCTTTTGCAAGGATACATAAGATTATGTAAGATTTTGTAATCTGTCGGTAAAACACTTATTTCTGCCCGGAAATTAATAGACTAATCCTATAGTCCATGTAGGGAGGAAAATTTGTCACGGATAAAAGATTTCCCTGCTGAAAGCATTTGTAAGCTTTAGAAAGATTTCCCTGTCAAAATCTTGTGGATATATTTCATGTAAGACACGCACATACAATCATTTCAGCCCAGCATGAAGAACGAAATATTGCCTCGTGTAAATCTTGAGTACGCACATATTTACATATAATTTATGCACAGTTCATATGATATTTTATAAATTGTTTATAACGATTTATTTCTCCTAAAGCTAGCACTACCTAAAACTATCGAAGCTGTGGCGGCTCGTAGCTACGGCCGAGGGTATGCTAAAAATTGACAAGTGCCCAAGTAATCAAAGCCTTTATAGGCTTTCCGCCTGCTCCTCCCTCAGGCAAGTTCTGATCAAACTAACTCTTGCCTTCATATCCTCCATTCTTCATCCTCCACTTTCTACATCGTTCTCGTTCTCGTTCTTAGAAACATAAGAGGAGTAGAATGAAAGAAGAATGAAGAATGAAAGAAGAAAGGAGAATGAGTGAAGAAAGGAGAATGAAAGAAGAAAGGAGAATGAGTGAAGAAAGGAGAATGAGTGAAGAAAGGAGAATGAAGGAGTGAGGAGAATGAGAAGAAAGTAGAATGATAAAGGGAAGGAGAATGAACCTGCATTCTCCTTCCTTCTCCGTTCTCCTTCGCTCTCCATTCCCCCTCCCTCTCTATTCTCCCTTCCTCCTTCATTCCCCTTCCCTCTCCATTCTCCCTCCTTCTCCATTCTCCCTCCCTCGTTCATTCCCCTTCCTTCTCCGTTCTCCTTCCCTCCAATCTGATTTTCTAGATTATTCTCTCTTTCTCCTCCCCCCTGCTAGTTCCTCGGTCTTCTCGTAAGCAAAACTGGTTACAATAACATAATTTTCTACCACCATACTTGTACCATGCTTCGTTTAGACAAACCTGGCCGTCTGTTAGTTCACTAGTAGTCTGACCATTAACTAGATGACGTTCAAAGTTGACAGCCACTTATCTGGAGTACAAGCTTGGTTGTGTAAGAGTTTACTTCTGTAGCTGGTGCTGTAACACAAGCCGTTGGAATTCTGCCCCACTACGAACCACATTTGTGACGCCAAGATCTGTTGCACTCTATCAAGTAGTATTATTGAGAGAGATGATTTCAATATAAATAGGGTATTAGTCAAAGATGTTCGGTAGAATTTATGTTGTTAAAATAGATGACTGTATGTATACATGTGTAAGTAAGAATTTTGTATGTGCCAAGGTTTAGATAATGTCATAGCAATTTCTTACTTTTTTCAAATAAATTATTAGTCAAGTGATTCGGGATTTTGCTGGATTGATGCTTGTCTGATATGTGACGAAAATTGTATTTAATGCATGTATCTGAGAGGCATTAAGATAGCAAATCTCTATCTAGTACTTCGAATGTTCAAATATGAGCCACTAAGTACCTATAGTATTAGCTGTAACTTCAAAATAAGCGGAGATGATGTGGTGGTAGGAATATGTAAAAGAGATAGGAGTAAAGTTGAAGAAAGGGTGGAAAGGAAGGAAATTTTTACTTTGGGGATAGAATTTCTAGTGTAAGCTCTATTACAGTCACATAAATGCCCAGCAGGTGAAATTAAAGTCTTGCTGTTGTGGAGTTAGCTTGAGCTAAGTTCAGTGTTAGATGCTGCTTAAAAAATCACCCACTCATCAACGGTAGCTAGGTGACCGATTATTTCTAGTTCAGGTATACTGGACGTGCCATGGGCAGCGCCAGTACTGAGGACCCCCTGTAGTAAGAGGAATGATGAAAACTGGATCTTTTGGGACGTAAATTAGTGGTATGATTGATGTGTGCACTGTTTCCTCCCAAATATTGAATCCAGGGATAGGATCAGTCCTCTTGGTGTCAACGAGAACTCTGAAGTAAACAAAAATGATGGGGTCGCTTTTCGAAGTGAGATGATAATTGAGGAAAGGAATTATTTTCCCTAGCTGGTGTTTATGCTGGATAAAAGACTCTAGCCCTAGAGAGTAGGACCGGGTGCTATAAGGTGTGTGGTATGAACAGCTCTTATACCAGTGGAAAACTTCTCGTTGTTCGTCGACCCTGTCAATATTAAATTGCCGCAATTCTCTGCGGAACCGCCCACGGTTAACCGATCCCCACTTCGTGATTTGATCAGGGATTTGGTATCCGTGAAGCTGCTGCTTGGAAATTTGTTCGTATAAATTAACAGTAACGCGGGACTGGGCGAGTTGGGCGTCTGTTAACTTGTCTGACAAACTAAGGTTGACAACTTCGAATGGGGTTTTCCAACCTAAAAATTTTCTCGGCAAACGGTTGTAAATGTATGTGCTACATCTCAATGCCTCTGAGAACAAGTTGTTTGGCACTCCCGACGATAAGATCAATGCTCGACTTATCACAACAATCCATTTTCCTGCGGCTTCCGACCTTCCATTTTGCTCTGATGTATCTGGTACAGTAATTTCCCGTACAATTCCTTTCCCGGCTGTAAAGTTTACCCACTCTTTACTGTTAAAAACCGCCTCACCATCAGTCTTCACCGCTCGAACCCGCACGTCGAATTGGTTTTCTACCAATTTAATCTGATTAATACTAGCTTGAAAAGCTGCAGATTTCCCTCTATGGGTGTCAAGCACGGCATATCGTGAAGTGTCACATTGAGTATGAGTAGCATAATTATGCCCATTATAACTTGGTTCGAACTGTATAATATCCTGATTCGAACGGTAAAAAGGAACATCGGACGGGGCTGGAAATTCAACATCTGAATTTCGAGAAACAATTTCATGCGCTTTCGCACATGCACACGTTGGACATTCTGACGTTCGAGGGCAAGGTACAGCGATGTCAACTTCAATTCCCTCACAGTTGTCTTGAAGCTTGTTAATAGTGTCGTAGCCTGCGTGCCCCATTACTACATGCGCTTTTGCTGCTGTCATCTTGTTTAAACGCTTTTTCATGCTCTTCCGATTTGCTGTGCCTGCCATTGCAGCAAATGGTCCTGGCTCTTCAAAAATCCAATGCGAACCGCTCTGGTAAAGATAGCAAAATGGCATTGAATCCCCTTCTCTCTCAAGTATCGTTGGATTCCTACTGCTCCAATGGATGTCGGTCTTTGTTAATTTGTCGAGTGAGACACAGTTGGTCATAAAGCCAGATACGTACGCAACATCTTTGAGTAACAAATACTCACCTGCCACATTTGATTTTAATGGCAAAATCACGTTCCCATAGCTTTGAATAGTGTATGCTCCCTTTCCAGCATATAATATTTCTTTAGGGCCTGCCTTTCTCGTTTCTTCAAAGTTCCGATCTGAGTTCGTAACATGGGTATCTGCACCATTATCGATGATCCATTTGCTCGATAAATGACAATCATTTTCCACTGGTTTATTTCGAGAACCATCGAGTGGGAAAGCATGCCACGAGCTATCAAGACCCTGCGTTGGGTGTTGAGCTTGTCCCAACTTCAAAACTGCTGCGGCTTTTTGACTTCCTGAGTTATGTATAACTGCCCCAACAGATTTTGATGTGTTTTCTGATGAATTTTCGACAATCTGGATAGTTTCCATGTTTTTTTCACCCTTTAGACCATCGTATCCATATTTCTTCACCACCCACTTCAGCTTTGGATTTTTAAGCTGTTTGTTGATCTTTTCGAATACTTCTTTCTTTCCCTTCCATGTCGTTGTTCTCAATGATGGGTTTAGATAGAAGCATTTCACCCATGCATGGATTAACCCACACATACATTCCTTCCCTTCAAACATCCCTTTCTTTTCTCCGAAGTCTTTTCCATCTTTTCTTTCAGCCTCCTCTTTGAATGTAGCAGCCACTACCTTTCCGTGACTACCGAGATCCCGATCTATCGCCATGGAAGCTTCTTCTTGTCTTTGATGATTTCTGAAATCCTCGATAATCTCTGTCAATAGAGGAACCTTATCCTTCTTCCTTTTCTTCTCAAGTTGAATCGAAAGATACTTCGAATATTCTCCATCAATACTTTTTATGGCGTATATGAAGTCATAATGAGCTCTATACCCAGAGATCTCGGGTAGTTTCAAGTCGACTGCTCTTTTATATGTCTGCTGGTAGTTGTCTAACCAACGGACAATAGGCTGATTATCGCTAAATACCCTAGCTTCGTTGTACAACCGGGTAATCCGCAGTTCCTTTGCACGATCCGTAGGTGCGAAATGATTTTTCAGAGCTAAGAGTTGCTTAAATAGGCCCTTCTCGTTCCTCATGTACACGTAATTATCAGCATGCACATGTTGGCGAACCCATCCGTTTAAAACATCATATCTTTCCCATTGCTTTGAAATTTTTTGTCTTTTCCTCCACATACGCTGCATGTCGAAATCGATGTTCTGTGAGTAATAGCGTATAGATTTGGCTGACTTGAGATTCGTTCCTTGTCTCCGTCACCTCGGGCCGTTCCGGTAATTCAGGCGCGTCGGGTATATTCGGGAGCTCCGGGGCATTCAAAAGATTTGCCTGATCATAAACATCTATGAACTTGAACACTGAAGTTTCACTAGACCCTGCTACTCCTTCCAAGGCGAACCAAAACGATTCCCAATCTTCACTATTTCGTAGCATGATTGAGTTGGATGCCATGATGAATGACGTATGTGATTGTAATGATATTTTTCCAAAAAGAAATTGCAGTGGAGGTTCCAGGTGTACAGCAATCCAACGTCTACAACGTATGATTTTCTTAACTTAATAGACCGAATCAATGTAGAGCGCCGGGCTCATAACTGTTGAACTTTCTGGAAATCTTATTAAAGAAGAGATAAAATAGGTCATAAATCAGGATGTTATTTGTTCTGCGCCCTCTCCTTCTACTCGTTCTTAACTATATAAGAACATTTACTAAGATATTTTTAACACCAGAGTTTCCCAGTCCCTAATGAAACTCACTGATTTATAAATACATGTATACTATTCTCATACAGACCGTCAGTTGCATAAATAAAACCTTTGTTTCGGCGTATTTATGTCCCTATGAGTCAGTCTTTCAGAGAGCTGTTTCTGGTTTTATTTAACCGAAACCGTTTTCGCTTAACATATAGTCCATCGTAACATATTGACAAGTTAGAAGTTGAAATGAGATATTTTAGTAGATGATCTATAACCTCAAGATGTTGAGGTCCAGGATTTTGTAAGAACTTGGATAAAACTGATACTGCTCTGGCAATATCTGCTCTCGTCATTACTGCGGCAAAGTTGACCTTTCCGACTTTTTGTTGGTAGCCTTTTATTTGAGATTCAGTAGCTTTTCCGTCATATGGCAGAAACGCTGTCTGAGGAAGCGGCGTTTTTGGAGGTTTTCCCACGTCGATATTGAAGGTGGATTTTAATGATTCAATGTAGCCTTGTTGAGATAGCCATAACCTTTTTGTAGACCTATCTCGTATAATCCGAATTCCTAAGTAGTACGAGTCGTCGGATATTCTTCTAATTTCATACATTCGCGACAGATTTTCGATAAATTTATCCGCATTATGAGTGTCTTGTCGATCGAATGTTATCATAATATCATCAACATAAAAAATTAGGGTCATGAAGTGATTTGTAAACATGCAATTAACCCCTGGCACTTGATAAAGTTCATGGTTAAGCAAAAATGATACAAATTCATCATACCAAAATAAAGGTGAGAATTTGAAGCCATACAAGGCTTTTCGTAATTTTAAGACTGACTTTTTTCCATCTACTTCTTTCTGAAATCCTTTTGGGGTGTAACAGTAGATGTCTCCTCGGATGGGTGCGTTCACAAAAGCGTTGACTATATCATATTGTCTTATCTCAAGGTCGTGTGCGGCGGTGATAGCCATCATTGCTCGAAACGACTGACTGGCTAGTGTTGCGGCATAGGTTTCCTCTTCTGTCACTTGTAAATCGCCTCTTGCACATAGTCTGGCTTTAAACTTAATAAGGACTCCATCAGAGTCGAATTTATAGCTAAATATCCATATCACTGGTATTATTTCAGCTCCGACGGGTACATCTTCTTCATTTATATGATTCCAGGTACCTTTTTCTTCTAGAGTGTAATATTCCTTCTCGGCGGCTCTGGTAAATTCCTTTGCAAATTTATGTCGAAGCATTTGCTGCCACCCTTTTGGTGCAGGTGGAAGTGACTCTCTTGTCAATTTAAGTCGTTCTTTTTTCAAATTTAATGATGCTGTACTAAATGACAAAAAATATTGCTGAGCCCATGCTCCTTTTTTCGCTTGGTTCCGCCTTCTATCTGATTTTAAAATATTTCTTTCATCCAAGTCTGGATTTATCAAAGCCCCTCGGACTGCGGTATTTCCTTTTGCCTTAGGAAGGAGTCGATTTCCATCTTTGATGAGTGAGGTGGAATCATTATTTTCGGAGTTTGGTTGTAACACTGATACGTCTGATGTATCTGTAGTAATCGCCTTTTCTTCATTAACTATATTCTTGTATGATGTAAGCGCTGGAACCATATCTTGTAGTATTTCTTTTGTTGAAGGTATATCAGTGATTGTCATGATGTCTTCACGCATTGATTCCCATTCAAGGGCTTGGATAATCTCTTCGTCGGGTGCTTCCCTTAACGAGAAAAGATCAATATCGTGGGGATTGTATAAATTACCCGAATCTATAAGCACATCTCTTGTATTTATCACCTTATTTATACTTGGTACCCACACCTTGTAAATATTAGTTGATTCCCAGCCGATGAGATATCCTATGTGAGCACGGCTAAGCAACCTCTCCAGTTTTGGGATATTTTTCTTTAAGGAGTACACTTTACTCCCAAGAATATCCAAGTGAGACAACAGTGGTTTATAGTTATAAACACACTCGAAAGGTGTTTTCCAGCCTAATTTTCTTGACGGTGTCCGATTCATCAAATATCCCACAGTTACAACGATATTTGGCCATAAATTAGATGGTAAGTTGGCCTCGATCGCGAAGGCTCTTGCTTTAAGAATTATCCATCTTCCATTAACTTCCGATTGGCCGTTTTGTGACTGCAAATATGGAGCTGATCTCTCAACTTTTATACCGTGACGAACTGAGATATCATCCAACTTTGATTGCAGTGATGATTCTCCGTCTAAGTGTATAAACCTGACTTTGTAATTCATAGAAATGACTAAGTTTAACACCTTTTCGACAATTTTCGGTGATTCTGATTTTGAGTACATTGTAAATATCATATTGAACAATGTTTTGCTGCATTGAAAATGTATAATCTGAGTATGTGAGTTATAAGCTTCTATAATCGGTATAAGATCGACGGTGATTCTCTCAAATGGCTTAGTTTCTGGATGCTCCTTCTCTGAGCTCCTGGATATGACTTGATGGGATTTTGAAAGTGCACATGTTTTACATTCGACTGTTTTTGGTGATCTTTCTCCTATAATGGTGATATCTCCTTCTCTTGCCCCTTCTGCGACATGGTCTATAACTTCTGGAGACGGATGGCCCAAAATTCTGTGCAGCTGAAGTTTGGAGAATGTCTTCTGTCGGAGTCTACTGCTGTTAGAATGCAACTTCTTACCCCCTGAAGTAAAAGCGCCTTCTGGATCATCTTTAATTTCAGAATTCTCTTCATAAATGATTTCTTGAGATTCGAATACTATGTGTTCACCACTTTTAAATAACCAACAAAATATTGATCCATCTAAATTTTCGAGTATGTTTGGCTTTCGTGATGACCAGTGAACATTTTTTCTCGTTATCTTCGATAACGAAATTAAGCTTGTCATGAATTCTGGGATATACGCCACCCTCTTTAACAGTATGAAATTGCGACCATGAGGAGTAGTGACATCAACTTTGCACGTTCCCCAAGCCTCAACTTCATATTCAGTGGCTCCTGCAACAACTTTTTGCACATTCGTATTTTCGATATATGGGCTGAATAAATGATGCATTGACTTATTGCAAATGTGAATATCTGAGCCCCCATCCAGGACCCAGTGCCGATTTAAATGATATTTGGATGTTTTATCAACGGTAAAAGAGGAAGTCATAGTGAGTGTATGATTAATAAAAGAGCCCATGGCTTTATCTGGACTAGTTCCCTCTGATGGTTGCGGATTTGGTCCTTGCTGACTCATTGCTAGTTCAGGTGTCTTTTTTGGATCATATCCAAGTCTTTTGTCGATAAATGTCCGAACTCTGCTCATATATGTGGCCTTTAATTTTTCATTGATCTTTTCGAAAACCTCTCGTTTGTATCTAAAGTTGATTGGTCTTTTCGTATTCTTGAAATTTAGATAAAAACATTCTTCGAATTTATGTTTTAAACCACACAAACATGCTTTCTGACCACTTTGATCTCTTCCTTTGTGAATAGTTTCTGATCCATTTTCAACAGTCATAAAAACCCCGGATGAGTTGGTTCCTCCAGTTTCTTCTGTTGACTTGTCGTTAAATACGGCATTTAATCTATCCTTATGCCTGAACGCCTCGATTAAGTCATAAAGATCCGGTACAGGTTCACCAGCGCTGACTTGATCGTCGATAGTTGCTAGTTTTAGTTCTGCCCAAGCTCCAGCAATCCGCCGAGTCGAGTATAGGAAACTATACTGTGCTTGGGGATCCGTAACGTGTGGCAAATTAATTTCTTTTGCTTCCGCATATACCAATTCCCATTGATCTAGCCAAGACGAAATAGCTTGATCATTGGGAATCCTCTGAATTTTATTCCAGCTTGCGATAGTTGCTTGTCTTCTGGCCTGATCAGTTGGCCTATATCTTTTGCTTAAATAATATAGGATTTCTGCAACTGTAGATTTGCCTTTGAGCTGTGGCAAAAGTTTTTCAGAAATTGATCCCAGTACTTTATTTTGAATCAATCCAATTAGTCTTTTGATCTCGTCGATTTCTGATTTATTTTCTTTCCATTCTGCGAGACGGATTTTATAGTCTTCCACTTCTAATGCGGTAAGGTTCGAGATTGTGAGTGCCGTAGAGTTGATGTCGCTGGGCTTTGGCCTTTCCGAAATTTGTGGAATAGATATTCTTGCGGTTTGTCTTAAACTAGGGTTAATAAATCTCCACACATCTTGAGTTCCGCTCTTAGCGGCCATTTCGATAGTGTATAGCCATTCCAAATACAGTAATACCCCGTTAAAGGCATATTCGTTAAAGGCATATCCTCGGGATATGCGATTTTTATGCCCGGTCCCGAAATTTTTGTTAGTAAAATTGGATAAAATTCGCATAATCGCATATGCGATCAAATTTCCGGAATATTCCTTTAAAAAGGGACTAAAACTACAGGGATCATGGATTATTTGT
>JAKRRZ010000363.1:0-22794 GCA_022627015.2 Podosphaera aphanis | reverse complement strand
AATATCTGTAACATGGTTTAATTAACTATGATGCAACCGAAGATTTTTACGAAGAATTATTAAAAGTGGCGTTTCCGTTGAAATGAAATCGGTGTGAAAGATTAGATCATATGATCTCGTCTAACCTGGAAGATTGTATAGCATGGCTAGGATATATCCCTATAATAACCCCTGTATATAAAATTTCCAGCTGCCTTCACTTACCCCTGAGCCCCTGTATCTTTCTAAACACGGGCTAGTACCGTAACATACAATACGAGCTAGCCATCGGAAAGTCTTGAATGAGTCGAACTTGTGGATTCAAGAACCGCGATTTGCAGTGTCAGTTCTTGCGAAAACACTGCAGCCGATGCTACCGTAAAGCGCCACGTCCTATGAAAATCCGAACTGTCCCAGTGAGTTTTACACGGGCGCATTTCGGCAGATGACGGACTCATGATTTTACATGTAGTTTCTCTCCACTCTGGCGTACTAGTTGTTCATCACCCGCCCCGCTAAACGGCAGTAAGGCGCTTCCCAGACCAACGTTGAACTCTGACGTTGATGCAGTCACAGGAAATGTAGATGCAAACAACGAAGAAACATAATCGATATACCCCCAGCGTCATGTACCGTAGATAGACTGACAGGCAGTTTTCCTTTCCGATTCGCGCTGCATCCGGCACTGCCGTTTGTCTTCATCTCTTCAACTTCATGAACCTCGCTAACTACACGGTCCGTCAACCGAATGAGTCTGCTGAATTGGCCATTTCAGCTTCTCTCCCTCCCCGCCACGCATGATCAGTGTGACACGAACGAATGAATGGTTAGCCCGCGGCGATTAGATGCACGCCTCAATGCTGCAGGTACTAAAATTTATCCGTCCGCCATCATCGGCAACAAATAGGAAGGATCGTGGCCAGCTAGCTGCTTCGGCCGCGGGATGGACAGCTAGATGAATCTATTTATTTGTCCTCGTCGGACGATGACGTACTCTAGATTTGCAATGCATTAACTGACCTGTCCCAACTTTTGGCAGCGAGAAGGCGGCTATTCACATCCATGAGATCTGATTTAGACTTTTGGTATAAGCACAACATAGCACATGGACGGAACACGTCGAGGTTCAGGAACGAGGCATCAAGTGGATGGTTCACGAGTCATGATACGAGCTGTGCGAGAGCGTGACTTCACGATGTTGACTTTGTGTCATTGGTATCCTCGTCAACAGACTTGCATCCTCCGATAATTACCACTTTCCAACTTTGTTGCTTGTAGTGTGCGAACCTTTGTTGAAAGAGTTCCCTCGGATGTATAAATGATGTTGCCTCACGAGACTAGCGGTATTTATGCAGACCGAGGGGCAAGCTGCCGAAAATATTGAAACGCAGACATACTCCCCTTGCCCAAATTGCTTCTACAAAACTTCATTTTTGTGGGTAATACTACTAGGGAGTACGCAGGTGAAAAGGTCTATATCCCTTGTCGAATGGGACACACATCACTGCGAAGTTGATATGTTAGATTGTATAGCGATCAAAAAAGCTGTAATTTATCATCCATCAGACGTTGCTCTTGCAAAGATAATTCTTAAGCCATTGGAGCCATCACGTGCAAGATTCTCCACGGTCCTCAGAACCAGGAAGATTCCCACATCAAGAAGTCTAGCTCTTCACTTCTTTCATCCAAAGCTGAACTTTGATCTTCCATGAAAGATCTTGGGGACCATTGTCAAATCTTACCCTAATCACACGTGAGAAGCCATCGACTTTCAACTTCTACATGCGAACAAGATATCGATCGAAGGAGCCAAGTAGCAACTGTTACTTGGATGAGTTGTTCTCATCGTAGAACTATCCCATCCCAAACGAAAGAAGGGTTCTGTTCTTGTTGCTAGGCCCAAGCAACAAGATTCTACATCCTGCTACCGCTGAAGAAAACCCATCTACATTTACTGATGTCACCAAGTTTAATGAAGATTTTCAAATTCGGTACTCCAATTCACACCCCGTAGCGTCAGACAACTTCAGCAGATTCTACTCGACTCAGAACGATTAAAGAAGTCAATTTGATAATCGAGACTTCTTCATACACCATTTTGACAGCAATTCTGACATTGCCAAACTAAATTATGGACGTCTTCAACTCTACGAATTTAGTTATCCGACTATTAGATGTAGCTTTGAATTGAGATACACTCATTGAAGATAAAAAGGCTTCAAGTCGTCGTCCCTATTTATGATTTATGTAAAGTTGATTTTTTACAAGCATTCTATTTAAGGGTATTAGAAATTCTGTAGAGATTTGAACTTGGCATCCGATTTTCTAAGATTGATTTCTAATTTAGAGTAGCCAAGCTCTACCCGTACGTCATAGTACCAGGTCGGACCCCCTTCCTGTTGGATTACAACATCGCATCGATCTCACTAGGATTCATACAAGTTGTTAATGTCAGCGTCCATCACTGAATCCCATGCCTCCTGCAAAGTCTGCTGAAAATCACCATTGCTTATCCTTGAAGCATCGTCACCCGTCAAGAAGTAATTAGTCTGAATATATTGCTTCATGAGGGACTAGACATGCTCAATCAAATTCAGATCTAGAAGTAGGAAGGCCATGCGAAGGTTCGAATCTGGCGAGCTTGTAATCTTTCCCTGGTGTAGACGGACGTGTGGATTGGAGCGTTATCTCGCTGAAACCAAGGTGTTCTTCCTTCCAGCTGCTCCTCGAAAATTCGTTGAACCCACGGTAAAAAATGTTGGTCATATTTTACCGAGTCTATCTTCCCGTATGCTCTGTCTCAGAACGTCCCGGTGCCCTTTCTTCCATTGAATATTGTCCCATGGAACATCCATGTTAGACGTTTGTTTTGCTTCTAAGTCAGGCACTTAGGACGACATCGGTCACGAAGGATTTCTTCACGCCTTCCTCTACTTGAACGGTCACAGAGCTGATTGAATTTGCACCACCCATGGCCCATACCTCATCCGAAAAGATCGTGCTGAACAACCTATCTCGAGAGCACTTCCTTCCTTGCTGTGGTAGCAAATTGCAGCCGTAGTTCGCGCACTGGAGTAGTATTGTTAAACCATTTTTTCTTGGAAGATCTCCTGGCAAACCCCTAAGATCGGAATGCTCTCTAAATAGGCTTGAACCCAATATTCTCGAGGCCCAAATGCGGGGCAAAGGATAGAATCAGCCGGAATAGTATTCGTCGGTTGGCTGGGTTACTTAAAAGCCATTCGACCAGCTCCGCTGCTCTTGCTTGGGATATGGCTGGCTTTCTGCCACACCTTCCCGTTTTCCTGGGCTGCAAAGCGTTTAGCTTTGCATCATACATTTGGCATGGTGAATGTCCAAATTTTCTGCGATCTTTGTAACCGACAACCCGCAGTGACAGCAGTTTGAATAATTAGTCGATCATCAAACTTTGTTTCACGTTTACGCGATCGTTGATTTTCATTTATGTCCAGTTCATGAGGATTGTTCCGTGGCATCGCCGCCGGAATCGCCATTGGCATGAAAGCCCTGTGAACGTTTTAGTACTAGATTTTCCAGGTTATACTTGAACTAACATCTCGTCTGGTAAGTTCATTTGTTGCTCCATCTCAAAGAATGGAGCATCACCGTTTGTCGATGGTAGCCCAAATGGCATCGCCATGGACGCCTCAAATTGAGACCTGTTAAAATACCAGCTAAAAATCAACAGAGAGGGTTTCTGAACTGACATTTAATTCTGCAGGTTGAATTAGGGCTCTTTTCTAAAGGTGAAAGAATCTCGTCGCCGAGATATGCAAAGCCGTCCATTGTGAAACTAGAATTTGAGAGTAAGAAACGAAATGAAGACAATATCTTTGAATTGCTTTCCAATGTAGGAATCCCTCTGACCCTGAGAACTGAGAAGACATCATGCTCCTTACTTCTTCCCTGGCTCAAAAATGAAAAATTTGTGGTAATGGTTAGCAGGTATAGTATGTTCTGTCAATATCTTTATTCATGGAGGCCAAAATGATGCACGAAACTTACCATTGTTTATTATTTTGCAGCAGAGATTGAGATCGAAAAGATCAAATGATGTTTTTAAACCTTTTCACTTGCATACTCCCTAGTAACATTACCCACAAAAATTAAGTTTTTTAGAAGTAATTTGGGCAAGGGGAGTAGTACATGTATAAAGCATTTCTTTCCCTAAAATTGGATTGCTAGCATTTCTAAAAGCAAAATGCTAAATAACTGTGTTCCCGGGCGCATTCTGTTATTCGGAAATACCAATGACTGCCAACATCTTGGCCTTGCTTTTTGCAATGTGTCTTGCTTCTAATTAATCAATGTCCTCTGCAACACCGAATGCGTCTCTAAAATTTCCCTCAGTCTCAGTCTCATCGGAAACAACTTCACCAGCAGAATTTTCATCATTATCTCCGAGAAAGATATACGTGTAAATGAAAGCCTGGACTTCCGGACGTAGGGTAAGCTGTCTGTTGATCCAGAGTGGCACTTGTCACGGGCGCCAAACCCGACCAAAAAACTTGATGATGGATGCTCTCCACATCTTCGAAGAAGTGCACAGTCTGTTTGCGCGGGGGCAATCGACTCAGAAGAAGCGATTCACATCCACACTTTCCATCTCCCGCATCTGTGTCGTGAGTTTGGCGACGTGGACCACTCTCTTGATCTTGGCATTTCTTGTCGCGCCAGCTTCAGCGACTGGCGCCAACGAGGCACTCCCGTACCAAAGCAGCCAATTGTCATGGCTCGGGCTCGATCAGGCATCATCACGACGTCGTCGTGCTTGATTTGCGGCCCGGGCGACGTGTCCATGCTGGTCGTCTGCCACCCAGGAATTTCCACCGGGTGCTTACGCTCACGCCGACCATGGAGACTGCCGCGGCTGTTCCCCGTGACGGGATAATGATTCGTGCCGGAAGTCCGTGCGAGCGCGGCGCCGCACATGTCATTCTGTGGCACCCTCTCTATGCGGTCCGGAATGAACGTGTGAGGGTTCAAACAGCGACTGAATGTGTCACGTACCCGATGTTTCTCATCAGCACTTGAATCCGCACGCCGGATTTTGCTTCTAGATTCTGAATACAACTTTGTTAGTCTCACAGTTGCACGCAAATGCCATACCTGTGGTCCCAATCGAAGAAAAAACTACATGTACTGCGTAGGAGGCGTTAACACTGTGATCAAAGATTGTTAGTCTACGGGGCGTGCGTATGGACTTGGCGACTATCGACGTCGAGCAAACTGATCACCAGCGAACTAGAATCATGAATGTCTGCGAAAATCTAGGGTCCTGCAACATCCTGCGAGAGTGCTCACTTGCGGGATGATATAGATGCATAGGTCTACTGTTAGGCTGACAATCATCTCCGATCTCAAAATTGGTACTAGTAGATAGATTCCGAACCAAGACTCCGTTCAGTGCTGAGGGATTTGAGAGATGATATAATTCTTTTATCGAAACTACTCTCCTCATCTCGAACTCTCATACATGTAGCTAGCCACATCATTAACATCCCCAAAGATTACATTTAACACAATGAATACAAGTGTTCGCGTCTAAACATCATGCTATGCAACTCTAATATCAAGTTTAACAATCCATCAAGTAATCTCAGAAAGACGTACCCTGTACAATACCGAGTTAATCACCAAGCAATAGGAAACAAGTAGCAACATATAGCAACACTCATGGCTGTAGCATCAACATCAATTGCGCATCAATAAACTAAAAAATTCTGCCATGCCATTGTTTTGGTGCAGGCTGGCACTTGATTAAATGAAAGCTAAATATATTCTGGGTTTAGCTCATCTTTGCTCCTACATGTACTATCAGTTTAGATCTGCTGAATAGAAACGAACCCGGCGGAATTAATTGCGGATAATGTTTCCTTGGAAGGCAATGGGATAGATTTGAATTTTCCTTCTGCGATATTTCCGTGGTCAATCCAGTGGCCAGTTGCCGACGACGATGAAGATGAAACTGCCTTTGTACTATCGCTAGTTTTGATCTCAGAAACCTCGGGAATTAAATTAGACCTGGGGTTGAGCTGGATAGTCCTTGATCTACTCATTTACACAATTCTATTTGTGGAGTAAACTTTGAAGCCTGTTGTTTTTGTGAACCTCTGAAAGCTAAATTATGGCTATCTATTGGAGTGAGTTGCTCCATTAAATTTTCTGCATTGGTCGATGTGAATCGAGGCAAAGGTATTTTTGTGAAGCAACCTTGAAGAGCGTGAGAACATGAGACTTGATGAATTGGTATCCTATTGGTGGGTCCTCGCGATATATCGCTTTGGGATGGCCATATTCCGGAATTATTTTTTTTCTTTTGATCACTGGTAAGATGAGTCTCGTGTGATACAGACCTTGTTGGTTCTATATTTCTAGCATGGCTTTTTAATTCATTGTGGCAGTGATGATGAAATTGGAAAAGTTTAGTCTTTGTATCCAAGTTTTGAGGTTCTTCAGAATAACCTTGACCTATGATCTTCTGTCCTTGGCTCGTAAACAAACTCCTCAAACTACGGGTAGATTTATTATTGGAACCGTCAATTTTCCTAAAACTCTGGATATTATCCATCCAGGGAGCAGAAACCTTCTCCATATGATCAATATATTTTAGTTTCGAATTATTTGTGGGAGAGCTAGGATTTTTGCCGAAACTAGAACTGAATGATAGTTTTGTATTGTAATTGTCATTTACTTTGTACCATGGAGTAGTGGGAGATTCGGATTTTAACCCGACCAGCTTTCTTGATTCCAAGCTTGAACCAAAGTTATCGTCACTTAATGCCGGTGATATGGCGACCAAATTTTTCGCCTTATTCCTTAGACTGCATGCGGATTTGGTCAGTAATCTCAACATCCTAGGAACACTTGATGGCTCTGTATTATCCTGGTTAACATTGAGGTTGGTCGAGTTTTTCTCTGATCTTCTCTTCAATGGCGTATAAACTCCAAGCCCTTGAAGCTTCTGAGGAAGCTTTCTATCAAAACAATCGATTTCTGGGGAAGATTTTTGGAATTCATTTTCACTGGAATTTCTATCGTTAAAATTTTCAAAACTTATGTTTTTGATATCACATGGCACCTCTAGCTTTTCCGAATATTTGAAATTAGTTGGCAAGCTATAAAAGTTATATGGTTTCTCCAGCTCTTGTCTAACTGTAAAAGGTATCTTCCCATATTGTAAAAACTGCTCTCGACGTACTGCTAGGACAGAATCACGTTCATCTTCAGGAATTTCATATAGCGGAATCGTTTCCCTTAAGGCTGGTGTTTTGAAGTTTAACATTTTTTGACGGACTGCCATATACTCTTCGTTAGGGAGCTCCTTTCTAAGATCATCCCAAGTAAGTTCATTTAGCTTGATTTCCGAAACAAATTTATCCCCTTTGCTTATGATATTTTTGAGTGGCTTCGCATTCTCCATAGCGGAGCTATTATTTCTCTTCCAATTCGAGCTATTTTGTGGATTTGTAAATCGGCCTGTATATGTCTCCAGTCGTACTTTGCCTGAGACTTTATACGATTCGGTAGACATTTTACGATTTTCATCTACCTCTGAGGGCTTAGTTTTTTTCGCGTCAATTCCTCTGAACCCCTTTTCTGAGATTTTTTGTATATCTATTTCAATTTCAGTCGGGCTAGTGTTTCTCCTGCAAAGCCAGTCCTCCTTTTTCAGCTCCTTTTTTTGATTCTTCTTTTGCGTGGATCTAGTATCGTTATCTTTAGAACGTTCTACATAGATCGATGATTTTCGTGTCTCAGAATTCATGAAAATTCCGCGCATACCTTCGCCAATAGAAGATTTCTTGACTAACCCCTTCCATCGATTACTTATATTTGAGAATCGAGGCCGCTTCATAACGTCGGAATCAATATAATTTCTGGAAAGCTCAGATTCGAAAAAATTAACATCATCTTTAGAAAATAAAAGACTATCATTTAAGATGTTAGATCTCGGGGGGGTTCTTAAATCAGGTTCCTGGCTGGGCTGTATTTGCATTCTTCTTATCTTCCGGAAACTGGAGTTCTTCTCACAGCTTAAGGTGGTGATCTCATTCGTCACTATTGACCTTGGTGGTCTATCAATTCCTTCACCGACGAGCCTCTCTGGGAAATTGGTTATCTTTCCCAGAATTTTGGGCTTCTCGGAAAATCTCTTAGTTGGTAGACATTGGGTGTAGTGCATTAAAACTCGTTTAGAAGAAAAATTTGATAGAGGAGGAGTAGCGAGTTGATTTCCAAGTAAAGTAAGGAGATTGCCAGAAATCCCCAATCTTTTCATCAAAGTATGCGCTATTTCAAGCTTATCAAAAATTATTTCAAGGTCCCGGATTTGCTTTATTATCAAGGACTGATGAATGAAGATAGAGCTAAGCTTGTAGGTTTTACAAAGCTCAAAAGAGATAGACGAAAAATTCTCGTCATCAAATAATTCATGCTCGATTTTATCAAGATCTATTTGCTTTAAAAGAAAAAATTCCTGACAAAAGCAGCTAGAATCGTATTTAATAACTGATGAAGGATTGGTTATCTCGAGACATCCAGAATATTTGGTTAAAAGCCTTAGAAGGGATAAAAGGGGCATTTGAAGCAAGTATAAACGCTTGGGATTTTTATACGTTGCATCGTTTATTTTTATTTTCAAAACCATGAGTAGTTCTCTTTCATTGGTTCGATATATTTCACGATCTGAATATTCATCGAAGGACATTGGTATCAGAACAAGTTGAATAAGATCAGGGCTATTAGATCCCAGGCTCTCAGGATCTATCATCGATCCATCAAAAATAGCCGATGAAAAAGTCTGCGGTTGATGATGGTTGGAAGGTTCATGTGGCTTCAGATTTTTATAATAATAGTTCTGCTCTTTCACGCGAAATTGTGAGCTACTACTATCAAAGTCTAATTTCAAATAATATAAAGGCCCTTGTGGAGCATATTTTATTCGGAAGATTATTTTCAGATTATTTTGGAACCTATGAATCCCACCTGAAGTTGATTTTTGTCCCTGAGAAAATTGTTGAGCATTAGCAAATAAAACAGGCCATGTTTGATAGCCCGTTTGGACCAATATATCCTTTGAATCTTTAGCATATTTGGACTTTTGATTTATTGAGCCACAGGATCCAGTTATCACTCTGATATTATCCCTAGTTTTCATGATTGAACGGCCAGCTTTCAGGATTTTTGGGTATATCTGTCCGAAAAAATTGGTCAAAACTTGGCAGTATAAGTGAAATGCTCCCAGACTAAGTGATGATGTATATGGATTTAACCTTATTTTTTGATGCTTTCTATCTTCGGTCGAATCAAAAAGCGAAGTTTCCAGAGGTTGAAAGTCAATGGTTTTTGAATTTCTAGTGATACTCTTCACTAACCTTAAAGTACAGCAGCTCAGAAGTACATGTACTTCTAAAATTATTCCAGTCTCAATCTGATTCGAAGCATAATTGTGTAAAGTCAAGAGCAAGCTCAAAAGCCTGACAACAAAATATTTTGGCCAAGTTTGGTTTTTGGAATATAAGTCTCGGCGTAAAATTATAGACCAATTCGTAAATTTTTGGCACTCCAATGAATTTAATAGATTTATTTTATCCTCGTCGTAGGTCCAATCAGAATTGTCGTTATCATCGTAATTTTTTTTTCCCTGGATCAGAGTCATAAGTGGAAGGTTTCGTTTCTCCGCCTCGATGTTACACTTTAGAAGGGAAACTTGTATCTTCCGAAGGATAGATTGATAGAGATGCTGATCTGGTGATACTCGAACCGTCTGCGGCAAAGAGTTGAGCATAGCGAGAATTTCCCTCCTTTGAATTGATTTTCTTTTGAGTTGTTTGAAAAATGCCTAAGAAAAAACTTAGTGATCAATAATTTTATGTTTGGGTACAAAAATCTATACCTTGAGGTGAAGATCAGCACTCGAAAATAAAAAACTTGCATCTAGCTTTCTTACTTGATCGGTTTTTGTCGACTTAGATGCCCTGAAATGTTTACAATGAATGTTCTGATGTTCATATTTTCCTTTGATAATATTTTGCGCTTTTTTCAATTTATTCCTTATAATTTTCTTAAAGTTCTGGGCATAATTGATAGTATTCAAGCTCTGCACACAATTGGATTGGCCAAGTTGCCTTAGAAATATCCCCAAAACAAGAGCTTCCCATTCTTGAGATGATAGCTCTGTGTCCTGTGGGATATTTCCCGATAATAATATCGAAACGTTGCTCAATTTTCCAAACTTCATCTTGTGACTTAATGATTCGAGAACTGTCGTTGTCAAATCATTCTTCTGGAAAAAACCGACGACTGAGCTGATGATGTTGCTGATTGTAGAGTGCTCGTGAGCACTAACTTTGTCAATATTTTATGGCTTTCCTTGTTTACTTCTCACGCCACCCTGAGTGTAAATTTCAGATAATCTTTCAATAAAAACATTTTATAAATCATCTTTCTTCGGCAGAAAAATCTGTAATTTTGCCAAAAATTAAGTTAAAAATCGATCGGTCACCCACGTGCATGAGTCGCTAAATGTAAAAATTGAAGGAGGAAAGATGAATTCGTCTATTTTTGTAGCCACTTGTGATTGCAGGATTTCAGATATGATAATATTTGTAAGATCAACTTTGTGTTCTCAAACTGACGACTTTGACACTTTGACTACAGTTGGGATGTTAATGCGAAGGGATTTCACTGATAAAAATGAAAATATGAAGGTAAGAGAACTCAAATAGATAAGAAGTATATGATATAGATATACTAATCACTACTGATAGTGACTGTAATGAATGAATGGAAACACTTAAGTCGAACAATGAAGAATATTTGACGAAAGATCAACTTTGCTCTTAAACTTCAAGTGACCTGCTACTTAGGTGCGCCAGTCATCGAAAATAAGTAGCATTTTTGTCTGTCATATTCGTTGAACTCCATCATTGAGCATGGTAATTGCAATACGAGATATGGAACAAATAAAAATTGAGCGCCTGGAAACAAGATGAATCCTTCGTTCCTACAGCTCTGGTTCTGTCGAATTTTTCTGTGTAGATACTACACATTGACGTCCATGATATTGACAGATTAGCTTAATCAGGACTAGAATTTAGAAGTCACTATGCATCATTATACATGTCTGTAATCGGGAAAGATTCCAACTTGGCCAGCATGATCCATAGGAAATTTGAAAGCTAGTTTACTGGATTGCAACATCCATAACCTTGAGAGAGATGCTGTATTGGCCTACCAACGAGCTAGCTAGCTAGTGAATCAGATGCATCTTTTTAGAACACGTTCCAATTCTCACGCGGCTCCTAATTTGACCGCAGAGTGAAGAACTAGAATCTTTTCGGCATTAGAAGAAAGCTGCCTGATAAGAAGTCAATAAGATTTGCCACCAAAAGCCTGGATCATAGGTGATCTCCATCACCAACATAACTCAGGAAATCATACTCAGTGCTTCAAGATAGAGAACGATGTATAAAGGGAGAGGAGAGTTGGATAGAATATATCAGAAAGAAATGAATAGAAAAGGGACAGTAAGTATTAGATGAATCTTCCCAAGATCTAACAAAAACATATGAAAACTGGCAAAAAGGGCTAGACAATCGTAAATATGAAGTTATTTGTACTTGTGTTGACAATTGGATCTTGAGATGATACTGGACATAACCTTTGCCAGTACGTAGCGTACCTTCTTTATCTTGATAAACCGTTCTCTCAGAAAATCTACATTCGTGGAGCTCTACTCTCTTCGCCTATATCTGTAGATATATTATCTCCTGTACCTCTAAGAAGTAGTGTAAAAGTTTTCACCGATCATTAGTATATTTTGCCGTTCGTAGTGGTAGCTCCAGCCATCTCAATCATAGTGAGAGCTTGCCTGATCGAGACTCATAAACTCGTCTTTCCTCGCGTCTCATACGGCAAAAACAAAACCAATAAACCCGCGAGAATGAACAAGGCTCCGCTAATATATACTGGCGATGAAGTTTCCAGATTTGTCAACATTGCAATAATTGGCTGTATCATTAGCATAATTATCTTATCTATAAGGACTGAAAGGAACTTACCGCCATAACTCCGAAGATTCGATTTGCCGAGGCAGTTAATGCGTTACCCGTACCTCGATCTTTGGTAGGAAAAATTTCCGGTGTATAGGCGTATAGCACTGCATACATGATGTTGGAGAAGAAACTAAACCCACAATTCCATCCTAGGAGTGAGTTCGAAGAAAAAGCTGTCGTTGACAGATACAAAAAGACGCCAGTGAGGACCGTAGAAAAAGCTAGAGTTCCCTTGCGACCGATTTGATTCACCTCGATAAAAAAAGCTCCCAGGATGGTACCGGGAATTCCAATGGCAGCTATAATCGACGAGTTTCGATAAGTGATATTTGTCGAGCTATCACCGAACTGAACACCACGCCGAGCTTGAAGGTAGGGCAAGTAGGCACTGTACAGGGGATAGGCGAGGCCGATTAAAGCCCATACCAGCATCGTTAAAGAACTTGACAGTGCTAGTTTTTTCGTGGCAAACAGCGCCCGAACATGGGTCAAGTCTAATTTTTCCAGGTTCCTTTGGAGGATGGCAAAATTTTCTGTGATAACCGTGCCATTATCGTGCTCACAAGCCTGAAGGTCACCAATACTTACTGTGAGATCAGTCAACAGGGCCTGGTCTATCATGAGCGTAGAGGAGAGATACATGTTGATACTTTTCCATTTCTTCTGGCCACCTCGTGTACGACCCAGACGGCTTCGGCATCTCGACCCTTGCCCATCAGGTATTTGGGCGATTCATAGACGGTAAAGAGTTGAAAACGTATAAAAAATTCGATCAAAGAAATTCCTCCCATCGTTATTAAGAAATACCTCCATCCCTGGATGACTTATTAAATGGCCAAATACTCATTGGATATATTCAACTTGCCATATTTTCATATTTGGGGCATACCACATCTTCCTGGCACGTAAATCCAGCGAGGAGAGGCCATGCAATTATCGTTGCAAGTAATTGTGCTATAGCCCAATTTATGGAAAGAACCGTTAAAAGGTATTGATGTGTACCAGGAATAAACTCCAAAAAGAGTGCTGAATCGACGGGAAGATTTCCCCCGACACCAAAACTCCACAAGGCGACAAATAACCCGATAACTGCAAAGCTAGGGGATGCAGCAGCTAAAATTCCAAATATAGCTGTAATACCCAAAGTCGAATTAAATGCTATTTGCCTGCCGAAAATGTCGGTTCCAAACCCCCAAAAAATGGCACCAGCTAAGAGGCCAATACTCTGCGAAAGACTCAAAAATTGCGGGAAAGATGGAGAAAATTCGTTGGCGATAGGAGTAACTGTCTCATCAGCGGTTGTAATCTAGGGAAATCATAGTATTCACATATCAATGAAGTCACAACAGGCCAGAGATTATCGTTAGCCCAGCCGAATCCCACGACAATGAATAGCTGCCACTGGTACGCGCCCATTCCTATTTCTCGAATCTACAAAGATGACATGAGTGCGCCGACATTGACATCGATGATACCCCACGTAATTAGGGGGAAACATACTGCTTGGTTCAGGATATGAGCCTTAGCCTCATAAACCGGGTCGAACGTCCCCGGAGGAATCGCCTGATCACGGAGAAGATCAAATGGTACATCATGCTCCTCGACCCTTGGGTCCGACTCGGTCGTTACCCGACTCAAACGGTTTGTCATGATGATTCTTTCTTGAACATATGTGCTAGGGAAATGACCAAAATTTCTGAAATGTTGTCTAAGAAGGCGAATAATTAACGCTTCCAATTCTATCATGCAGAATTATCTATGGTCGTCATCGGAGCTTAAATCGCGGGAGGGCTTGAAGTGTAGATTATTTCCAGATCTAGAAGTGATTTGCCAGAATCCCTTGACAAGTCTCCGATACGCTTTACCCAACTTAGGAATAACTCTCGCTGCAGAAGTTTGTATGTATGGGAGAATTTCTTGGTAGGATGATGTTGTTAATTGAGCCATTTTCATTTCTACTTGTAACTCCAATTGGAGCTGCTATTTTCTACGGAAGAGAATAGCATACAAATACCAGACAATATTTTATCGAAGTTACAGAAAATTGCATCCAGAGCCAAGATTATCTTATCACATCCCTCTATCTTCCCTGATTTCATCATCCCGGGGCTCAACAGCGGCTTAAGCAGGGAGATGCAACATCTGTGACTTCTCCGTGTTCAGTCTTGACGGATGACCTCTCGTCCACAGTTCCATTTTCAAATTCATGTACATGTAGATTGATCCTTCCAAAACATGCATTATCCACTTTGAGAACTGAAGTATAACGTCCGTGTTCATCAACTTGAATGCTGCTCATTAACGGAGAGTGATCTAAACTCTAGCATGAAAATAGTTGAAAGAGTGCTTTACTTGACTCGAGGGAGCTAAGTTGATTTGCGATCGCTTGAAGTAAAAGTCCCATCTCTTTTGGGTTTGGAAGGCGGCTGGCTATTCAATGTCGCCACAGATACGGATGACATGATCCTTAGGCGTGATGACTTCGAATTTCTGATTCTCCTCCCATAATAATTTCAGATGATTAGAGTTTGTAGAAACCTGTTGTCATCGATGTCGTCATGAGTTACTACTGCTGGCTCGCACAAAGGTCGAACTGCTTGAGGATATGCAAGTTCTTATGCAGGTGAAAATTCAGATTTGGAGTTAATGCAAATAGAGGGAGGCTGGAAAGGAGGTCTATTCCCCCCAACGTTGAGATCAACTTCCATTCCACTCTTGACGTTTATTCAATCTGGTCTAACTCTACAAAAACTGATCGTAGTAACTAGAAATTGAAGATTTGTGTAGAATGCACTATCTAGTTCCATGTCTTCTATTCAAAAGGAGATTGTTTCGTCAATAGCGTCATCCACAGTGAAATTGGATCGTGATGAGTGATGATAGAAGGTGAGATGGAAGTTGATCTCAGCGTTGGGGGGGGGATAGACTTCCTTTCCAGCCTCCCTCTATTTGGATTAACTCCAAATCTGAATTTTCACCTGCATAGGAACTTGCATATCCTCAAGCAATTCGACCTTTATGCGGGCCAGCAGTAGTATGGTACAAGGGTAGATTTGGCACAGTGGGCCAAGACCTCCCAAAACCACAGCACCTTCAAAATTTGTGTTTATGGAAATTAAAACCTGTCAGAAAATTAATGAAGCTGCACACATAGAACTATTTTCTTGGATTTTGATTTCTCTGAATATTGAAGGTGCTGTGGTTATGTCGAGTCTCGCTCCATTGTCCCAAATCTACCCTGGTACTACAGTACTCACGCTACGCTAGTGACTCGCGGATTTTATATATCTTTTTTAAATCAATATTGTGTATACAGCCTGAAGCTATGATACGAATGATTACGGAAGGTGTGTTTTTGATAGAATGACTCATTTTGACGTTCTGGAACACTCATACTCAGATTTCATTTGCAGATTGTTATAGTTATGAGCTTACGGAGGACAGGATTTTGGCCACTGAAGATGTCCTTAAGGTACACAGATGGTGAACCGATGGTGAGAACAGATACAGAGTGATGAATACTGAATGCGTATTATGATGGATGATCTGATTATCTGTCTAATGATATAATGGGAGAAAGAGATATCTTATATACACGAAGCTTCGATACGTATTCCATCCCATTACTCCTGATCATGACCTCTGGAATCTTCTAGCATCTACTTACGTTCTCTATAGAACAGGGTCGATGCTTCTGCTGACTTCCACGAGGTTCCATGTACTTCCATCTCTCTTCCAAGCACAATTATCATTACTGATACCAGCACCTCAGCCGAGCTAGCACAACACAGATACCACTACGAGGATAACGTCTTGCGACATGTAACCTCTTCCGTGAATACCCACCACAGGGAAAAGCGGGAAACCCCTGTGGTTATCTGAATCTGCTTTCATCAAGCTATGAGAAAAACACCACCGCGAGTGAGTGTGGTAAACGGGTCTTACTGGATTCGAACCAGCTTTCTCCTGTCTCGAATGGGGCATGTGTCCAAACTACCCAGAGTCTACTCGGAAGGACGACCATGACGGTGTATCACTGCACCGTTCGACCCTATGCACGTATTGCAAGTATGCAATTCACGGTACTACCATGACCTAGAGAAAGAGCTAGGACGCAGCAATCCTGACTTCGTGTTGTCCGCACAATCTACCTTTTTATTCTCTCCGCGAAAGAAATTACTTCAGATCTTCTTTAATGCAACCCGCTGCTCCTCGCCACGTTACATGCAATAGGGATAAAACCCATCGTGTATTCCTCTTCTCTCCTGAAGTAATCCAAGTGGAGTTGATGCGGAAATTAAGACAGATATCTAGACTTATCACTTCAAAGTAGAGATAGGGGAGTGGTACCCTACAGTGAACAGCTAAGCCGAATGGAACAGAAGCTCAACTATTTGATTATAGATGTAACTGTGCGGCGGCGATAGATAACTCATGCTTATCATTAATTACCCCTGCATGCGGAGAACAGAGCTTAGCTACTAAACTTGAAACTGTGATATCACCGCCCGTTTAAAATTATTTAGACCGTAAAGAGAATGAATGAATGTTCTACAATTACTAGAGTTTGAATTAAGTAATGAGGCTTCATGTACATATACATGTGATTCAAATTGTATTTAATTCAGACATTTTGAGCCGCACAAATACTTGGCTAAGCTCGTGCAAACTGTGACATCTAAAAAATACTGGCTTGCCTTTGATGATCTATTTTATTTATCGATGAACCAAACGAAAAGCCTCCCATCGTTTGGTGAGGCGTCCGCCCTGTTAGCCCAACCAGACCATGAAGACGCGCCACGAGTACATGTAGGGCGATTGAGTGCTCTGACTCAGACGTGTTGCATCGCTAACAGTTGCGCGCGCTCCATTCTCCAACCGACATTGAGAGAACAAGACACTCATTAATCATCTAGATCTCAATCAGCAGAGGGAAAATGGCAGAGGCAACAGAAGACACGACCAAGGCGCGAATCATGAAACATATGAACACCGATCATGCAGAATCCCTTGTCCTCTACCTTCGCCACTACTCAAAGCTTTCTCCCCAGACAGCACACGGCGCAATGATTTACGAGATTTCAGTTTCCTCCATGAACCTGCGGACTCCAGACTCCAGAACGCACACAATTCTCTTTGAGCCACCCATGAATTCCTTGGCCGATGTCCGCGAACGAATGATCGAAATGGATCGGACGGTGCGCAGTGCGCTGGGCATCTCCAACATTCGCTTGACGAGATATTTGCCTCCCGCATCGCCCCTGCATGTGTCGGTGTTTGGTGTGTGTCTCTTTACCTTTGTCACCTTTGGCATGGTAAGGCGAGGCGATGTGATTGTTCCTGGTACTTTCTATCATGATCATGTCCTGCCCTGGTTCCCTGGAGGACCGGAGATGTTTATCTGGATCGCGCAAAAGATTGCTCTTCCTACGGTTGCGATTCATATTGCAGAAGCATGGTACTTGGATCGTACGCGGTTACGCAAGTATGGGGTCGAACGAGGGACACGGTTATGGTGGTGTTGGATCGTCAGCTGCCTCATTGAAGGCTTCGGTACCTTTCAAAGAATTGATGCAGAATTACAGCGGATAAGGACCAAGACAGAGAAATCTAAGCATTGATGGTATCTTACCAATAACCAAACGATCGAGTGAGTGAGAGCATAGAAATTTAATTCGTCAGAGAAAAGCTGTGAACCAAAAGTCATAACGAGTTAACCAGGTCTTTGAATACGGCTAGGGAGAGCTTGAACTGCTCAAAGCTACATGAAGTTATAAAAATTTTTATACAGTTAACTCTTGGATATCGCAAATGAAATTACTTGTACTTGATTTTTAGGTAACCTGATATCAGAAAGCCAAAATAACTTCATAACCGCGGCAGTCATAAATTCTATTTTTCTATATCTTGCGCAACGAGGTGATATAATATACACCCATTTGACCGCGAGGGCGCAGCAACTCGTAGAACAGCCGCGAGCCGCCTTGCGTACTTGGCAGATGTCTTCCTGTGGATCACGGCTAGAGTCCACGGTAGGAACGTGTGCCTTCCTAGATGTGATGGCTAGTAAGCCGATGTACATCATGTAGCCTTGGCTGGTTGACGGCCTCGTTGCCATAAACAGAGGAGTCTAAAAGCTATGGAGGATTGGACTCTCGCCACTCAAGATCCAGGTTTATCTAGGGGCATAGTATTTTCCTCATTTTGGCTCTTTGACTAACTGGGGTTATCTTAGTCAACGAATGATCAGATTGTTTCAATACGAGAAGTGTACGAGAGGGATATGTATATAAAGCCTGTTTGGTTAGTAGCCGTAGATTCCTTCTTAGGTAAGAAATAAACCACCTTTCGACTTATCAACGCCCACGCTTTTTATACCGAAACTGTAACACTAGATTCGGTATGGCTACTGATCCGGTGACAAGTACATGTACCGGTATGTGTCAAGGATACCTAGACTCTACTTGGGAGAACAGTTCGTACCGCGTATGACACCATCCGACCGCCGACAGAGAGTTAGTATCGTTACAGCTAGAGGTAACATGAATTTGTTCCCATACAATACTTGGAAATAAGATAACGAGCCATAAATGGCTCATGACTTCATTCATATTTGTTCTGTAGTAAAGTGATTGAATTCTTAATTTGTGTCGTCTCCCTTTCAACCCTTTTCGTGAATCTGCTTGTACTGTAGTACATGTACAAGTCTTGTTGCTAAACATGTTGGAAGGGTCCAATTTGCCGACCAAGAGCCGAGAACAGGGTACATGTAATTACAGGGCTACCGGGGTATTGAAAATAATTTTGCATGAAAATCGTGTTCATAAACACACATATTTGACGCTTGTGAATATACACGTATTTCTCGCAAAATTATTTTCAATACCCCGGTAGCCCTGTACATGTAAGACAAGCAAGGGACCTGTCCGTAAACGTCACATTTACCTCAAGTATCGGAAAATCTCTTGACCGACCGACCAATATCACAAAACACCACAACTACGTGTCGGTTGATGACAATTCGAATGATAATGGATCATCCTGCTCCTAGCTATGAGATTCCGAGTCGCACAATCGTCGCAGTCGAGCATCCGATGATTATTAAGAATCTTGATAATGGCATCAAAACCTTTGGGACGAATCTCCCCTTTGAACGGGTAGGTTCTAAATATGGAATTACGTGATGTTATGCCGAAAGTACTCATTGAAGTGACTGATTTGCAGATAATTGATTCAGGGGACCCAGAAGATTGTGTGCCGTTATATCTTCGGTACGATGACAAGATGTGTGTTCCGATTTTGTCTCGTAATACCGCCACCAATAATATCCTTCTCAAAATTACAGTACCCAAACGTACTGGCAGGAAACGCAAGCGTGGCTCTCAGGATCCTTATTTAGATGATGAATCGATAGCTCCTACTGAGATGTCCGACTTGCGCTCTCAAGCAAGGTTGGATGCACCAATCGATCTTCAACGCAAACTCAGAGATAACGTGGGGAAGTACACTATCGAAGTCGTCGGAAAAATAAGGCAAACACATAGATATAGGTGTAGGCATTCAATAATAGGTGAGCTAAAATATCAAGAGGCTTACGATTTAAGGTTTGACGGATTTTCACTATTCTGTTGCGAATACCAGATTTTACTCGCATCTTCGGGATACTGCTCTCACAGGTCAAGGTAATTCAAACTTTGGATACTCTACTTCTCCTTGCTAATTTTAATCAGTGGATAAGCTTCGCAACTTCGATTTTAATTACAGTAAAGGTGAAGTGTTGAAGGATGAAATTGTGCCACCTCCTACATTGACTTCCCATCCATTACAGTTTAATTGGCAATGGCACCAAAATGGAAATATATTCGAAGAAAAAATCGGGGATCAAAATATTCTCGTAAACCGATCAAAGCCTCGAAAAACGGATGTGCCATATTTAGCTCATGATGTTGCGGAGATTCCCAACGGCCCACCTTTTGAGCTACAGGATGACCCAGGTGTCGAAGAATTAGTGAATGAGATGAAAGTCGTTCTAGAAGAACGACCAGTATGGACCAGGAGATCGTTAACTAACCGCCTCAGACACTCGAGATATCTATTCCTCCTCCGAGCAGCCATTCAATTTGTTGCATATCAATTTAAAGGTGGACCATTTCGAGATTCGATTATCAAATATGGTCTTGATCCCCGAAAGGATCCGAAGTATCGTAAATATCAGACCTTCTTCTTCAAACTGCTTGATGAAGATGAAAGAGGTCAAGGGATGGGATGGCACGATCCCCGAATTCCATTTAACCAAGAAGCAGCAATCAAAGAGAAAGTTCCATCGCATATTTTTGATGGGCAAAATTTAACAATGGATGGTAAAGTTTGGCAAGCATGTGACATTACGGATCCAATGCTTCGAAAGCTCATCGAAGAATCCCCTTATCGAGAAACTTTTGATAGTAAAGACGACGGATGGTTCTGTAATGGTGCAATTGCCAAAATTAAATCTATTATGAAAATCAAATTAGAAGCTATTCGCACACAAAAACGTCTCCTAGATGGAGATTTTACCATAGCCTTGAGCATACCCGACCATGTCCCAGGGAAGTTCAGTAGAGAAATTCGACCCGCTCTCCCTGATATAAGGTTATCCGCCCAACAAATTGAGTCTCAGAGAATGCTTGGTAAGCTCCAAGTCGTCACTAGTACTGGAGTTCGGCGCCGCGACATAATGGGTAGAATCAAAAGGACAAGAGGTTGGGGTCATCAGACCTCAAAAAATAAAGGACCGATGCTACCTAGAGATACGAGTGGATCATTTCGTCCGACTCTTAGGAGTTCATCCAGAATATCTGGACAAGCGACAAAAATTCCCACCAGCTCTCACGGGACCACTTCTGCAACTACCCAATCCTCTTCAAATATAGAGTGTGGAATAGATGACAACGAACTTGATGGAAGTGCGGCCTCCCAAGAAGAGATGGAAGATGGGAACGGGCTCGAATTTGAAGAAGCAGATTCTTCCGAGCATGATGACGCATTTCCTGATATTCCAAGCGATTTTGAAGAAGATGACATATAAGAATACTGAGGTGCATGTATTGGAGCTCTTATGGGGCAAATAGTATTGTAGACCATCCGCAATAATGAGTCCTGCCTGTAAGGACCTCGGGTTAAAATAATCGAATTTTTCTAGAATACAAGGAAAATTTCTCTTTATTCGAATTTCTCGCAATCGCGAACGAATTATGATCTTTGGGTCACAGCCGAAAATCACGCGGTAAGGTTATTATATTGATGTGATTGGTGGATTCAAGAAAGTTTATTATGTTCCTCTAGCAACGCCCAGTCTATGACAACAACCTACTACTAGTATTATCCACGACCATCAACGCCCTACAATTCAGGTGTCAAAATTAGGAGTGCAAATATCAAATATTTACATGTATCGATGACTGGAGAATGGCAATAAATAAAATATCTTCAAGAGAGTTAAAAATCTCGTAAATCCTGAGTATCTATTCCCGCTTTTCTATCGATACTTGTGCTTGCTGCTTTGTTAACCCAGGTCTTTCATTCTCGAGAAGAGAACGTACAAAGTGGGCCCCGTCCGGTCTGTGTGCACGAATGGGTGTGGTACTTTCTTGACGACTGCGACGACGCTTGGATGATTGAGTCTGACCGTCAAAACGCTGAATGATAGAGCCCGTTCAGCTTGCATCGTAGAAGGTATCCACGGCACTGCGAATAACCGCCCTAGGTTCCCAGCACCCATACACTCCCTGATATTAAATTTTCAGCTATGCATCGGAGACCTAATCGGGGGCCGGGTAATCAGCAGCAATACGTCCAGAATGTGTCAGCTGGTTAGCCGATAGTATGCCTGCAGCCTATGCTGTTCAGCCTAGGCATACGAATGACGTAAATGTGCGCATGGTGGTCCATGGCACATGATATTACATATTTCCAAATAAGGCTAAGTCCCTTGGAAAGGCTTCTGGACCGTGCACTATTAGAACGCTATGGAAGCTACTAGACTACTCTTCAACGTAGTGTGCTAGAACCTTCTAGAATACGGAGCGTATTGATATATATATAATTTGTGTTGGAATTTCTGTCCCCTGAGGTGTATATATCACGTAGGAGAATTAGACTAGGAAGCAATAAGGCAAGAGTTCAGGTTGTATATATTCGTTTGTCATAGTTTGTTTGTTTGTTTGTATTTTAAGGTCCTAGGCCGAAGCCCTAAGTCTAAATGTGCAGGACCGGTGGAGCCGGCAGGGATCACACCTCAAAGCGTGCCCAACTCGTTCGCACCTGATATGTAAATAAATAAACAAATAAATAGATATTAATACAAGTAGCTAAGTTACTGAAAAATAAAGAAAGAGTAAGCCGCAACACCGTAATAAAGGATCAGCCTAGTGCTTCCCACACTATGTCTAACCCGCCGCTCTTACGACCTAGCAGTCTAAAATTAACTGTTCTCGCGTCCAGCAGAGAACAAGTCTGCAGGTATGTTCCCGAAACAACCTGTAGTCTTTGCAAATTCCGTAAACTTCTCATGACCGTATGGTCCAAGAAGATGACTAATAAAATCATTGATAGTTCTACCTTTCCTGGGCTTACGCGTGTGACTGGCGTGTATTCGGCAACGAACAAAATGTGTGGGAGATTTTTCCAGCCCACAGGCGCAGTCAAGAACTGCATTTTCGTGATGGAACCTGCGATGGTATTCCGCAAAATCGCC
>JAKRRZ010000362.1:0-22822 GCA_022627015.2 Podosphaera aphanis | reverse complement strand
AATTTTTTGAAGGGGATTAGTTTTTTCGATCTGGACACTTCTAGGAAAAGTCTGGAACTTTTCTATCTTAATTTAAACCTATTCTTGTGCCTTTCTTGCCGATTTACCCATCATTATTTCCAATAGTAACTGATGATCCTAATTAAATATTCGCGATGGCTTTTGATCCAAAATTAAAGCCTTGTTTCGAAGTAGAGGACAGCCCACGTTAAGATTAGGGTTATTTAATGGCTCAGAGGGTATATGTCTATATTAACTCCTTCATAAGTATATTCATAGTACCCATAGAAAAAATAAACAGTATATTTTGCCACCATCTTTTGTTATATCTGCTTTGGTGTTAGCCCTTCACACTGACCTTATATTCAAGTTTAAGCATTAGGTTTGCAGGTCAATACGCTATCTAATGCGCGAGCACGTTTGAAAAAATAAGCTGCAGACGTCTTTTGATTTGGTCCAGCCTCTACAAAATACCTTGATCTATTGATTCTTTATGAAGAGAGATCAGAGATTTCACCACATTATCTAGATCTCGAAGATGGGCGAGAGCGAGCGTCTGCTGAGATTCGATTTATTACGCTTAAGGTCTTTGACTTAACCAGCGCGGATTTTCCGAAAAATCTCTGCGCAAGCATGCCGCAAAAGCATCGGACTGTACCTGATGTCCACGACGACGCCATAAGGTATGGCAAATAATATTTTTCGCTCAGGGTGGATTGTAGAACTATTACTAGTACTACTGCTGTCCCGCATGAAGGTCGAACTGCTGGAGAATATGCAAGTTCCTATGCAGGTGAAAATTGTTTTTCCTTGGTCACAGCACAGAGAGAGGGGGAGGCGAGGAAGTCTGAGATTTCCCTGAGAGCCATTCCTCCCGACTGTGAGAGTAGTTTCCATTTCACTTTCATTCCTTTTTATCGTCTACTAAATACCTTAGCGTCAGAAGGAAGTTTTGAAATGCCGCTTTCAGGCCGCTCGCAGCGCAAAGCGGTAAATCAATGGTTCATTTTGATAATAACGGTATTTCAAGCTGTTAATTCAACCTTCGGGACCGTCAACGAATTTTTAATCGAAGTTCAAAACAAGGTCCTCGCGCCAAGGTACGTTCTAACTCTACGAAAAATGATTTTAGTGACTTGAACTTTGTCAGGTCTGAATAATAAACTGCTCAGTTTCATATTTTCCACTCAAAAGTGGATTTTTTCATCTTTTTTTTGTTTTTTTTAATCATTCTTGTGTATGCGGCTTTCAAGCTATGACACGAATGATCCTGGTGCGGTACATGGAGCGATGTTTCAACATGACATAGGGGGCACTCACACCGAACATCATTTGAAGACATAACTCGAAGTCAGGCGCCTTACAGCCCTTTCTACCCTCAACCGTATATGTCTGCCGCAGGAACGCATTTCAGCCACCCACGGCTGTCCTGTGTGCCTTCAACATCGTCACATACATAACCAGGCGAGAAATATAGTGTGGGGGTCTTGCTGGATTCGAACCAGCTTGGATTTTTTTCGTCTGTAGCGCCGTCAACAGTGAAATTAGATAGTATTAGGTGATGAATGAAAGTGAAGCGGAACTGATCTTAAAGTCGAGGGAAATGGCTCTCGGCGAATTTTCAGACCATCTCGCCTTCCCCTCTCTCCATGCTTTGACCAAGGAAAAAGAATTTTCGCCTACATATGAACTTACATATCCTCAAGCAATTCGACCTTTATGCGGGCCAGCAGTAGTAGTTGTGTCCATCCAGTGTAGAGAACCCTCGCCTCAGGGGTGTAATCCCTATTAGCCCCAAATAATCCCTACTAGGATCGGATGGTGGTGTGGTACACCGTCCGGGCCGTTCTCCCAAGTAGAGTCTGGGCAGCTTGGACACATGCCCCACTCGAGACAGGAGAAAGCTGGTTCGAATCCAGTAAGACCCGTTAACCACACTCTCTCGCGGTGGTGTTTTTCTCATAGCTTGATGTAAGCATATTCAGATAACCACGGGGATTTCCCGCTTTTCCCTGTGGTGGGTATTCACGGAAGAGGTTACATGTCGCAAGACGTTATCCTCGTAGTGGTATCTGCAAATGAAATCTGAGTATGAGTGTTCCAAAAACGTCAGAATGTTTTATTCTATGAGAAACACACCTTCCGTAATCATTCGTGTCATAGCTTCAGGCTGCATATACAATATTGATTTAAAAAAAAAAAGATTCGGCCCTCAAATGGCTTATACCCAAAAAAGTGAACTACCCGAAAGGTCTGTGCCTCAATCTTTAGTTTAAAGGCTCAGTGGACTATTCATCTGACAAAAATGGCCAAAGGAATTTTACCACCGGCCTGATGATGAAATAGCAGAGAAGTTGACAAAAAATATCTTGGTTGGATATGTTGTGCACACGCTTGAGCTTGCATTTTTTACGAAAACCGGGAGAATTTCTTCACCAAAATCGAGTGGCCGCTTTACATCGACCTTGACTCAATGAAGCATATGTGAGATAGACTGAAGGACGACATACAGTAACATTATTCGAGACTGGATGAGGGAAAACAGAGGTGGTCTTACGACGAACTTTGAGAGGCGGCGAATAAATCATGGACTTGGGATGATACTACGAAGCCGGAAAAGTTGGAAAAACTAATTAATAGGAAGATATGAGGCTATTTTGTGTGATAGAGGAGGCATGTGAAACCACAGATGAGCGCGTAGGAGCAATCATTCTGCTTACGATGATGAGTAGAAAATTAGAAATAGAAACAAAAGGACTCGATTTAGTTTAGCTTCAAGAATTAGCGTAGTGGACAAAATCTCGGCCGGATAAAAATAAACACCATACAAATTATCCTTGTCGAATCTATTAAAAGAATAATAATAAATTGATTTCTAATGATGTGATACCGAATCAGGCAAAGATGGCCCCCAAAAGCCCCCACTCTTTGCTCCACTGGACAGAACCTACCCTAGGGGAATAGTATGTGACATATTTTTCTTATCAGCTAATCGTCGATGAAATTTTCTCTCAGGCCACACCTCACTGCTATCACTAAATACAATAGCCAACAGCTACAGCATAGCCATGACTACTTCACGGTCAACCATAGGCAAGAATAAGCACGCAGCTAACAAGTCAGGAATTCGAAACAGTAAATTAAGTGGTAAACCAGCTAGCGACGGCGTCTCGAAAACCCGAAAGCCAAAAGGCAAGGGTCCACCCCCAAAGCCTCAAAAAAGTGTCAGCAATCTCGCAACTCTCAAGAAAAAGCGTAGGGTATACACAGAAAAAGAGTTGGATATCCCGGCGCTCAATATGATCACACCGATTGGAGTCGAAAAACCAAAAGGCAAGAAAAAAGGCAAGATCTTCGTAGATGACAGGGTTCGTCTGTATTTTAACAATTATAAGAGGTCGTTGGCTAATCTTCCTCAGGAGAGTATGATGACCATCTTAGCCCTAGTTAATGCCGAAAAATCTGGTCAAATAGAGAGTAAAATGATGAAAGCTAGACAAATGGAAGAAATCCGAGAAGCAAGGAAAGCTGAGGCCGAAAAGCGAGCAGAAATGAGAAAAGAAAAGCTAAATATGACGAAAGATAGCCTGAGAAAGAAGAGAAAAAGATCTGCTCCAACAGAGGAAAATAACGATGGGAAGAAAGCGCCTGTAGAAGTAGAATCATCAAAAAAAAGGGTCTCTTTTGCCTAAAAACGCAAAGTACTTCAGAGAAAATAGCCGGGACGCCAACATTAGAATCCGCTCATCTCATGAATAAACTTGCCAAATGTTTTATTTTGACCAACATCCTCCATCTTTCGGGCAACTTCAATCCATGGGGCTACTCAAGCTAGCCTGGACCAGCAACATCTTCTATGATGCTACCAAATACTCATTCGATGCCTTGGCCCCATGTATTAAAAATTCGTACAGACGAGATCCGTTTCACTCGAAAAAGCTCTCTACTTTTATCGACTCTACTACTTGCCCCTTCCCATACTTCATAAGGAAGACGACTTGCGCCAAAGTGATGCCAGAGTAGAAATGAAATTGCATCTTCACCCGAAAAGAATCAAACTATGTCCGGGTGGCAAATTTCTATTGCCTCTAGGATAGTTTCTCAGGTTGACACTTCATTTTATTCGACTGATGCTGTACCTCCCTCATAGCAGAATTAGGAAAAGGTTCTCCAGAGAAATCCTTTTATTTCAGGGAAAAAAGCAGACAACGACCTTGAATACTTTCCACGTTGGACACTTACAGCTTTGATCTGGCCTGTTAGATCTCATCCCTAGAGTATCTTCCAAACTACTCAGTACCTCTAAATTTACCGTCGCCTAACCTCAGGACTATTATCCAAAGATTTAATGACCTATAATGTCTGAAAAAAACAAAGATTGACAACTATTATAGATATTGGTCGCAGTGCACCAAAGAGCTTTGATCTCAAAAACTTTAAGAACTTTTAACGGCTCGCTCTAATACGAATAATGTTATTTTTCGCCCTCTTAATCTTCTTGTTTTGCATAGGGTTAAAAACCTTCACTTTCCCTCAAATTGTACAATGCCATAAGCTAACTACCTTTCGTCAAATCGGGGAATCCGAACCCCCGATTTACGTCTGTCCGTAATCGTGAGCGGCAAATCCGTAATTCGTAGCAACAGTACAATACATGTACATGAGCTGATGATTCACTGCTCGAAATTGCGTCCAGAACCGTAGTGTAGAGCGGGGTCCCCGCGCTGAGGTAAGTAACATAGACATCAATGAGCCAGCCGCTGCTTGAAGTTATTTCCAGATCTGGTATGATGTATGAGGTTTAGGTACTGTGTCTAGTGCGTATACCACACGGTCGCTACTCAAAGAAAATAAGTTCATCGTGCCAACTATGTGCCTCTCTCGGCCCTCGCCTAATTATATCCTCCAGTCTGGTGTCCCAGTCAGCCGAAACTGCCGTAGCCATACCCGTACACCTGTACTAAAGCCTAGTGTGTTTGTTCTAGGCTGTTTGACCATCATTGCTTCAAAAGTTAAGCCAGTGGATTTCCTTCGTACCTCGGTCCTATTCTTGACCCAGTAGAGGTTTGCCATGACTTTGTGTTTGACATTTCCAGACATTATCCGTCAGAGTTTTCAGAATGGTCGAACTCGGGGACTTTCCTGCGGTGCAGAGGAGCTGCCACAGATAAATTAGAGTCACATGTTCACGACATACCAAGAACATCAGAAAAGAAAATAATTGGTCACTACGAGGGTCGAACTCGCGACCTTGGCGTTATTAGCACCACGCTCTAACCAACTGAGCTAAGCGACCTTTCTTGTCAAAAATTAGGGTCTTTATGGCAATATAAAGCATTAATTGTAAGGGCCTGAAAAACCGCAAGTTTAGTGGAATCTGTACAGGTAGGAATTCTGAGGTTATCCCGGAAGATCCTTTTAATTATCCTCCTGACCAGCTTTTAATGTTTGATCTGCAAAAAAATCCAGTTGCCTCCATAATCGGTTGACGTCCCTTTGGATAGCTCAGCCATGCAACCCCGCTCACTCGATTGTCTTTGAATTGACAGGTCTAAGGTTTTGACATGGGACTCAAGTTCATTATTGCTACGGGTATCTTAAATTGAAAAAAGACAAAGATTCCTAGGCTCCAGTTAGATGTGGGGTATAAAGTAATGATGGGAAGATCAAATTATCCAGGAAGTCGCTAGAAAGCTATTTGTTTAGGTATTCCTTCATCTTAACCAGAGAGCTTATTTTGGCTGCTACATACGATAATTTGTGGGGGGTGATCTCTGAGGGTTTTTCTATTTCATAAATGGCTAAAATAGATTGGTTTGACATTTAATTAAAACATTTTCTAGACTTATGTAGACCAGGTGCGTCGCAATGGCTTGATAGAGGAGAAATGAGAGCATGTTTGTTTTTTGCTGATAAACACGGGATAGTGTGCTTTGGATCAATCAGGTGTGACTGGTATGTATTGCACAGGTAAATTTTCATGTTGGAGCAATCCATATTCAGTAAAAGCTAAGTTTTTGGTATGGCCTTTCTTGAATATCCAAATTTGGTTGAGCAGTTGAATTCTTTCGTATGTGCTGGACCTAGATCAGTGTGCTTTTACTCAAAGCTGTGTATCAAAGAAGGTGTCTTTTTTCTTGATAAATTTGATCAAGGTATCCAGGTCAGTATTCAGCGTAGTATCCTGGATAAATGAATATGTTCAAGATGATGTATTCGGGTTTGAGGTCGAGGTCGAGGGTTTGGTGGTATTTTCGGTAGGCTCTCTTAAGAGCGGTCTCTCTTCATCCACAACTTCGTGCTTCACTGGTGGCTTTACTTTTGTAAGTGCTGACCAGAGTGTACTTGCTACCACGATAAATCCACCGGCAACACCCCACCAATCCGGCAACATTCCCCATACGATCCAGTCCATAAAAAGTGCGAATACTATTTGCGAATAGAGCATGCTTGTAGCTTTGCTGCTAGAATCTAATTGCAAACCTTTGGTCAATAAAAACTGCAACACGAAGCCCAGAAGACCTATTGATAGTAAGAGAATCCATTCGACACCGTGTGGGGTCGTAAAACTCATCCCAGGAAGTAATAACAAGAATGAAAAAGATGAGATTGTACACAAGAATGCAAAATAATTAACTGAGAGAAGCGCATGAGCTCGTTTCCCGATTATGCGGATCGTTGTGTAAGCTCCCGAGGCGCCGATGATACCTAACGTAGCGACAAGAATTGCAACGAGACGTTGTTTTGGCGTAACAGCAAGAATTTCTTTCGGGTTTGTAGCCGCGGGATGGGCAAAAGAGAGAGGAGAATCTTTAGGAGATAATATTTCCTTGAAGATAATATCAGGGTGTGCAATAATAATTATCCCAATGAGGGCTACGATGCCGGCGAGGAATTCGCCACGGGTAAAGGGTTGATGAAGAAGAATCGAGCAGGCAAAGGCGGTCATCAGCGGAACAACAAAGCGGAAAATAGTTGATTCGGCCAGAGTCAAATAGTGAACTGAATCTGCTTGAGATTAGATCGTACACTTCCACCTAGGAGGAGGTTCCTAATTACAGTAGAGGCAAAATAGACCGCAAAAACCAAAACATGCTCGTGCGAGCAACCAAGGTCTTACACTTGCAGGGCCGAGAGGGAAGTTTGGAACTTGTAACCACCACATGTAGATAGAACTGACTACAAAAGTCATACTCATGCGAGCAAAGATGACCTGTATGAGAGAGAGTAAATCGATCAAATCTTTTTCGGGCATATTTGGGGAAATCATATTAAACTCACCTGAAATGGATGCATACCTCCTTCTCCCTGTTGAAGATATCGTGCCATTGCATCCATGCAAGAGGCGCAAACTTGTGCACAAACAATAAGGATTGCACCTTGATTGTTAAGCCATAATCTTTTCCAGAAACCCATAGCTGATCTAACGCTATCACTCTCTGGTGATGATGGTTCGTCTGTTGCAGGTAACATTTTGTTGTCAGAACTTCGACCTGTGTGTATTGAACGGGCGAGATGAATGTTGTATCATGGAAAAATGGAAATAACGACTCAAATACCATTTGAATGCTCCTGCTGTTCCAAAACTGCCAGCCCCATATCCCCATACTACCATATATTCTGCTGATCTCAATCATGTGACTTTGACACGTTCCTCCCCGCTCCAACAAACTCTCAAACTAATTAAGAGGAGTGTTTATCCCCTAAAATGGGAATGTCCCCGTGAGAGATTCTTGCTGTACGTATTGTTCGTTCCAGGTTCTTGGACCAAGTTTTTAGAAGAGCCATTTAAAGTGAGGCGGCATCGTGAGGTAGACCTTTCTTAGGTTCTCATGGAACAATAGAGTTATGACTAATTTAAGCTTTTCGGAAAACGGCTCGGCGGAATACTTTGTCATCATGAGGGCAAATAAGTGTCGCTGCAATACTTGGGGATTCTGTACTGTTCCACAGGCCTAAAGATTGTTAAGTCGCATTAGCATCATCGCTTAAAGTAGATTTTAACGAAATTCCCTACCTTATCTAGGCATGATTCACTACAACTACTGCAGCATCCTTGCTGCGCTTTACCTGATTTGGGTATATTGGACGGCGCTACAGGGAGTGTTTCTCTTGACGATAAAATTATGTTAAACCTTAGTGGACTGGTAATTTCGTGTCTATCGAACTAATCTAAGGGTCGGATGGTGCAGTGGTACACCGTCCTGGCCATTCTCCCAAGTAGACCCTGAGCAGCTGGGACACATGCCCCACTCGAGACAGAAGAAAGCTGGTTCGGATCCAGTAAGACCTGTTAACCACATTTACTCGCGGTGGTGTTTTTCTCATAGCTTGATGAAAGCATATTCAGATAACCACGGGGTTTTCCCGCTTTTCCCTGTGGTGGGTATTCACGGAAGAGGTTACATGTCGCAAGACGTTATCCTCGTAGTGGTATCTGCAAATGAAATCTGAGTATGAGTGTTCCAAAAACGTCAAAATGAGTCATTCTGTGAAAAAACACATCTTCCGTTATCATTCGTGTCATAGCTTCAGGCTGCATACACAAGATTGATTTAAAAGAAAAACTAATCTAAGCTAGACTAAGTAACTGAAAGAATTCTCAACCGATGAGTAGGCCTTAAATGGACCAGAGTAATGATACCTTGATAAGTCCCCCATTTACATCAGGCATAGTCAGCCTGTTGCTTCTCGGGTAGGCTGGCAAGGACCCGGTTGAGATTGTATGTAGAGAACAGTAATCAAGTCACCGAATCCACCTCTGAGTTATTAGTGTTCCACATACCCTGCCTCGATCTCGGCTGATTTAGGAGAGGTGAAATAAACGATAAGCTCTATTACTGCTTCGTGCAGAGCTCCCATCGTGCCTCTAGAGACGAGCGCCATGAAACATCATCAGAAGTGCAGGATTGACTGCTTTCCTTGATCGATTGTGAGATGAATTGCCCAGCTTTCTTCCAAACTAAGGTTGGACCTTTTTTTGACCTCAAGAATGGTTCCTAGAATATCTATTCACTTTGCTGAAAGGCATCAATCATCCTTCTCACCACTGTGCTAAAATCTTCGTTAAAGATGACATGTGGTAGAGAAAAAATCGAGCGTACTATTCCCCCCTTCATTATGCGTGTGTAACGTCCACCAGTAATCCATAATTCATCAGTCGTGACTCATGCCCTGCAGCTGGAACGTCCGCCTGGCTTGAAAAACGGTAAAATATCCTTCACTAATAGGGTATTACAAATTCTTACGTGGCAAATCCATGTTGAGGAGATTGAGTTGGTTGGTGAAGGCAAAATTTAGATCGCGATCGTGTCTATGACTGTGGGCGTGGTGTTGAGGATGTGGTTCCAGAGCGTAGAATGGGAATAAATCATCAAGCCTTCGTAGGAGTATAGGAGTATTAAGCGAAAATATTCAAGGAAGACGCCCGTTATATCGACATTTAAGGCTATACAACCTTTAGGCCTGTAGGACGGTTACCTCAGACGCTCAGACCCATTTCGGTTGGTCCTTCGGGACCTTCAAATAGGGTCTGAGATTAAACCTTATTTTTTGCATGGGAACAGCCCAAAGCTCGATTAGGGTGAGCTCCATGAACCAGAAAGGCAACTTCTGCTCCATTTTTTAATTTGCATTTAAATGTACTACTGGTGGCAGAAAAAGAAGTGACACCACTACACCATTTTACAAGCGCCTTAAGGAATCGAACCTAATGTGATGTTAAATACTCAATCATGTAACTGTGGCCCGCATAAATGTCGTTTTGCTTGAGGATATGCAAGTTCATATGCAGGTGAAAATTCTTTTTCCTTGGTCAAAGCATAGAGAGAGGGGAAGGCGAGAAGGTCTGAAATTTCGCTGAGAGCCATTCCTCCCGACTTTGAGAGTAGTTTCCATATCACTTTCATTCATTTTTGACGTCCACTAAATACGTTTTAACTTAACGAAAAATGATTTTAGTAACTTGAACTTTGTCAAGTGTGAATAATAAACTGCTCAGTTTCGTATTTTTTCGTCTGTAGCGCCGTCAATAGTGAAATTAGATAGTATTAGGTGATGAATGAAAGTGAAGTGGAACTGATCTTAAAGTCGGGGGGAATGGCTTTCAGCGAATTTCCAAATCTCCTGGACTTCCCCTCTTTCTGAGCTTTGACCCAAGGAAGAAGAATTTTCACCTGCATATGAACTTGCATATCCTCAAGCAAAACGACATTTATGCGGGCCACCAGTAGTACCTGTACATATACGTACCGGTATGTAATGACACTTACCCCGAGCACGAAACAGAGATCAAGTCGCAAAAAGTAAAACTCCGAGCGGTTGGGTCAGGAGTAACGTCTCCTACCTAGCCTACTCCACGGATAAATCGGCTAATTATTAATTAACCGATACATGTAGATTTTTAGGGATAACTTTGTTGCCTAAGATTTGAGGCATAATTATAACACATAAATTTACGCTCGTGGATGAGGTTTCCGAACACCGAAATTTATTCACACCTCACGACTAAAATCCAAACAACTCCATCATTTACACAGATAATTGCCACGAATTACATAGGGTTTTAAAATTTAGTGGCCGCTGTAATGTAAGATGTTAATTTTCCGGCGTCAGATTCATTTACGTCCTCTCTACGACCTTCCCCGCCTGCTGGCTCACCGACTGCACTATGATATTATCAATATCTGCAAAGCGCTCATTAGAGTCTACATTGACACGTTTTCCCGGCCTGGTATTCTGTAGAGACTCAAGTCGATGCTTTAGTTTCTTAGCCCCCGCCTCGAACAAAGCAGTTCTCGCATTCGAGGCTGAAAATTCCTTAGTTATTTTTTGGAAGTAGTTCCGAGTTTTTCAGTCGAAATTACAAGTTTTTTGAAGCTCCTTTGAGCAAAATGAATATCATGGGGGTTTGGGCGCGCGTCAAGAAGATTATTTGGGAGAGATTGAAATCGTAGATGTGGTTGGGGAGTTGTAGGTCTCCCAGAGACCTGCGAAGAGTCGAGGACTCGGCTTGGATTAAATGACACAAGCCAGCTGCACGCCAGCCAGACCTAAATACTTGGGAGTTAAGTCTCTCTTCCCTGGTATTGTTGTAAAATGTAATAAAGCGTTCCTTTTTTATTGGCGCTGCATCGTCAAGTGTTGAAAGCTTGGCAATTTGACCACGATAATTTGACTTGACAACCGCGAAACCTGTCAAATCAAGAGGCTGTAGCACATGAGATGAACGTGCGGATAAAAAGGAAGCTCGACTTTATTTTGCTTGCAGATCCATAGAAAGTCTAGGCTGACGTGGCTGCCGTGACTGTCCATTATTAGCAGCCGCGGAGGTTGTGGAGTTGAAGCCGTCTCTGGTAAAAATATCCGCCGCAATCACTCTCCACCGATAACATTCGAAGTCCATCAATTCTCAGAGGTTGTGTAAAGCCAATCGGGAACGTTTGAAGGAAACCAAGTTATTTGCAGCGATTTACCTTTAAAAATCGACACGCACCCCAATTTACGACCCGCAGCAGAAACACACTCGATAACGGAAACCCACTCTCTAGTTTCCAGACATTTTACATATGTCCGCTTTTTTAAGGGGCTGGAAGGACTTGACAGTTAGTCATAACGCCTGGAGCTAGGCCAGTCTCGTCTATATTGTAAATATTTTCCGTCTGGACGTTGATCCTTTTTCTAGTGGCCTCAAATTGCTCCATGAACATTTTTATCTGATCAAAAGTGGCTGCTTCGGTTCTAATCTTCTCAATATTTCTACCAAAAACAGAAGGAATACGGGGATTTCGTTTGATGAAGGTTGAGATCCATTTTTTATCTAAGGGATTTTGATCTCCATTAGATCGTAGAATTAACGTAGCCATTTCTCGAGTATGGATAAGCGATGGTGGACAAGCCTTTGAGTCCATTTCAAGAATCCACTGAACAAGATAATTTTCTTGTTCGGTAGTCAATCTTTGCGAGTCTTGATGACTATCAATGAATTTTGTAGAACTATGGATCCGGCCATGAAGAGTGGATAAAGAGACTTTGTATGTCCTGCCTGCTGCCCTTTGGATTTAAATTTTCCAGAATTGAGATCAGCAATAGCAGATTGAATAGCATTCTCTTTAATATCCATATTGATTGGGTGTGGGAGTAGAAATGGTCAATAACGTAATTTACAACTTGAATGTGAGAGTGCTCGGAATCCCCATCCCTGAGCGTATTGCGTTTTTGTCATGTCTGTTTAAACCCATGACCATTAACAGATATGTAGGTTTTCTCTGCCTACAGGCCAAAGACAGCAATTCCTCAGATAATATGGATTTTCATATGCCTCCTGCGCGGAAACTGTCCATCAGTAATACTCCCACAAGTCTTCATTCGAGTGGACACTTAGAGGAGCCGTTAGCCCTCTATTATCTCCCCTCTCCAGCCGACGTTACGAAGGTCATTAACGGATGTATAGCTATTGAGAAAATCACTCCTAAAACCATTGGATGTGGGGCTCTCCTAATACCGATATCAGGATTAAAACCGAAGATATAGCTGCCCTTCTGAAGCGTTTAGAGAGGACGTCCAGCCGGGCGCAGCAGACTTATGTATACTTGAGGTGGCCTCCTTATGCCTACGCTTTTGATCCGTGCCTCAGGACAAATCGAAAGTCATGACAGGATATCAAAAAAAGCTTGGAACAGAATGCTAACCGCGAAATAGCCTGGCCTAGCTATCCTCTATCGTTACAGGCATGGGGTTGCCGAGTAACTCCAGTACTATGGAAAGCCCTCCGATCCAGTAGTTCAGAAGGAAAGAATAGAGGAAAGAATAGAGAGGGCTGGAGATTGTATCCCGGCTGGAAGTGAGGCGAAATGAGCTTTTACTTTGCTGTAAAGGAGCTTAATTTTCACCCGATGTAAATAGCATATGTTGAATATAGCGAGGGCCTCTCTTTCTATCATTGTAGGGTCTGGTGCTATTTATTCCTCCTCTTGCCTTGCCTCAAAGCTATCATGATGTCCGTCGAAAGAACTAATCGGTGGATATCGTCTTCACCCCTCCTGTTAGGCGGTGGCGCAGCAAAGTACAAAAACTCGGCAAAATGCAACGCTTTTCCACACCAAAAATCGCCAGAATCCATCGATTTCAACGACGCACAACATAACAACGCCTCGAAGGATTCGTCTCGAGTTTAGAATTTGCGCAGAAGTCTTGAATAAAATTGAGTCGGCGTCTTTTGTTTCTACTTTCAATATAGCGAAAGTCATCAAAAAAATTTCCATACTATCTCTAGGCGAAACTCCAAGAGGCATACAGGGGTATTTGGGGGCGTCGAGAGGGCAAAATGGGGTTTTCAGTTGGGCATGAGAGGAGAAACAGAATAAAAGCCATAAATTTAGATCTCACGAATGGTTCTCTATAAATAATAATTCTAGGACAAATCCATCGAGGCGTTGTTGAGTTGTGCGTCGTTGAAATCGATGAATTCTGGCGATTTTTGGTGTGGAAAAGCGTTGCATTTTGCCGAGTTGTTGTACTTTGCTGTGCCCCTCCTGTTAGGAGGTACGTAGACAATACCCACCAATTTTCGGAAAATGCGAATCATCGAGGGTAGGTGGGATAGACTCAGTTCTATGTTGACTCAATCTTGGCTCTGCAGACTCTCATAAGAGAGCTGAGAGCTGGAGGTCCGTAGGGAATACCACGTACAGGTGTTGAGACGTCGACTCCTTGCTTTAGCCATTGACATCAATTCTTCACTGAAAAGTGTGGCTCAGGGTCTAACCTAATTGATTCACCTAATCGTGGTAGGAACTCATGAGTTCGGTACTTAGTTTATTCTGTAGAGAAGACGAAGTGTCCTCTATTCCGTATGCTATGCCTCTAATATATACAAGATATGGATATCTTTACAGCAAGAGCGACGCAACCATTGTTCATCATCGACAACGTAGGTTGCGACTGCCAATCCCAGCTTCCCGTACCTGACAAATCGCTTCGCTAATTATTATGTAGGGTGTCGCAAAACGATTAAAATGAAAATTGCTCAATCGATCGATTAATTAAAATGACTCTTCGGGACGATTAGTTGATTTGCGACTAGCTAGTCGAGTAACTGACGATTTCATGAACGGAACTGCTGTAAGCTGTTTATAAAATTTTTGTTGAACATTTTAATGAAAGGTTACCAGGAAAGCAACTGATTGTTAAGTATAAATCGACAATTAATCGATCATCTTTATTCGAATCAACTAATCATTTTTTCGACTGGCTATTCGTTCTAGCTAGTTGATTTCAACTAGATAATCAAAATCGATTGATTGAAAATTGGCGATTAGTCGTTTTGCGACGCCCGACGATCATTTAGTAGGTGAGGGATAGCAATTCGGGAATTACAGAAATACGGTAATTCTGTTGACACTTGATGCACCAATTGAAATAACTCAACCATAACATTGTAGATTGATTCTAAATTCTATTAATATGATTAATGAGATACAACTCAAAGCTTTCAACAAGTTTTCGCATCATGATAAGTCTTTTTGTGCAAGCTAGAAGTTCGCAAAATTGCCAAAATTAAATTCTGAAAAATCACTTTTTGATCTCCGGTGCAAACTTGCCACCACCATCCTGACCGCTTCTAGGGGGTTATCCGCCGCTATCTCAACTAGCTTTCGACAGCCATTCAGGAAAACGATCGTGGAAGTGAGGGAGAAAGGTACGCCTCGAAAACATGTACAGCTACTCCATTAGTTCAGGAGCAAACAACCCAGTGCTTTGACATATCTTTTCCAAATCTGCAACACGCTACATTAGACGTGGGAGACAACGATCTCAAGTGAGATGACAACTATAAGTACTTTGACGCCTGGGAAGATTCAAACGATCCTCACCACTCGGTTATGCTGGCTGAGCGATACGAGGGATGACAGCCGACGCTACAACCAGCTACAAGAATGTTTGTCGGTGAGTAGATGTTCGATTGTACATGAAGTCGAACCCTCAATCGCCCTTGAGCTGCCCGGTGAGGTCAACTTTAATTCAACACAAATCAGAAAAAGTCCGCCAAAGCTTCCTCTAGGTAATCTCTCGCCACAGCCGGGATTTGAGTCACAAATGGAGAATTCCGGTGTTGGTGCCTAACCTCATCTAAGAGCTAGTAGTTTTAGTTTTGATTATAAGAAATAAAACGGCACGCGCGAAAAGAATCGCTAGGCTCTGCTTTCTCAACTACATGATCAGCTGTGCGTTGTGCCGTCATGGCATCTTATCGCGTGGATAGGGCATCTACCAGAGGCTGGATGATCATCTCATCATCCCCATCACTACAAATTTCTGCGGCGTACATCGGTAATCATGTGATACTGTGAGTATTATTTTGCCATCACTCCTTCATGAATCGATGAGACAACATACGTTGTCCCACCAGGATAGGTTGCCGGAGCGTGGAGGACTCAACATGCAGGTTTCATACAGGCACATACATGAATGTACATGTGTGTTCCAATTCGGCAAGGCAAATAAGTAGTGATACAAGGTAGCCTGGCCTGACCGTTACCATTGACGACTGACGCGGTCTGAGCAAATTTGTTCACAACTCATGGGCGAGACAACAAGAGATGGCACAAATTTGCCATCTCGGTCTGACTTCACGAGTGAATTGACATGTACCGAGCCTATTTCTCTTAATCCGAACAATCAAAAACCTTGAATTTAACAAAGTTGTGCTAGACTGTCTGGCAGGTTTTTTTTAATTCATAACTGCCTGAAACCGAATGGATTTATGAAGCGAAAACTCATCAATTGAACTCTTAATCATTGATCACGAATTAGATCTTTCATCAGACTTTCCCTGGACTTGATGCGATACAGTCACATTTTTTACTTCTCCTGAAAATCGACCAAAATTTCAGCGCCATAAACAATTTTGAGGCTATCCCCGAATCCGCGGTTTGAACACCTTTAAAGGCCATAAACTAGTTGTAAGCAAATTGGTATAACTTACGCCGTACATCCTTATCTATATTTTAACCATAACTCCAATCCAAGCCCCAATACGCATTATTGAATACCCACCCCGAAGCACTGGAAAAGGATCACACTCCATATTGGTACTGATTTTTCGAGTAGCACGTGCAAAGTGTTCATGGATTAATAGCAAATTTTTCGGCATGTTTCAATGAGAGTGCCCTGGTTGCTTTCGCTTCTTCTGTTTTACCATGCAACTCATGGCAACGAGCCAGCATGCCGTCAGCTACGTTCATCCACAGGGGATTACCACTTTTAGATGCAGTAAGCGATGCAGCCTGTGCACCATTCTCTGCCTGTGTTCCTAGTACGCCAACAAAAAAGAAACTGAACATAAGCGTAACAGTCATAGAGAGAAGTTGCGAATTATTTTTTTTCTTTGTGCCGTTTAATGCAGCACTAAGATGATGTTTGACCTCCATGACAGTTTTGGTTGGGTCAGTTTTGACCGTCACCATAATCAAATTGAATGCGGTTACAATATCTTGGTTGGAATGTCTTGCACACACAGGCTCAAGCTTGTTCAGCATGGTCGTATTTCGGACTGGGTCGCAGTATCTGGAGTGTTGAAGAATTGAGAGTGCATTAAGATTTGCTAGAATTGCAATGTCAAATTCCAGTTGTTCAGCAAAGCTAATGTTTGATGGCTTTTCTGTGCTTATATCAAAACGTTTATTTTCGAAAACTTCAAGGGCAGCATCTAAATCTCCACTCCCTTGATAAAAAATGCCGCTCAGATAAATTAAGAGGCTTTCAAGGTGCCTACTCAATGGCATTTCGAAGTTGGCTACAACTTTTTGTAGCCCTTCGAGTTGTGCTTTCACCTCAGTCCATTCAGAGCTTAGAGAGTGACAAAATGCAAGATAGATGCGAGTATAGCAGACAAGATTTACACGCCAACGACGCCTGGAGGCAAGGTTTGTCAGTAGAAGACTCGATAGTCCCCTTGGCGAGTTAGACTCATCTAAATCTCTTTGAATAAGCCACGAAAGACAAAGAGTAGCATGCAAAAATTAGTTGAACTAACCGTCTTTTTCTAGTAATAATAAACCCTGACGTAGATATTTGAACGCGGGAAGTCTCTCGGATACATTTTTCTGCAGAAGAATTATACCATAGAGAATGCAGCTAAAGGTGTCAATTTGAAGATTTACCTGCAGAGAGAATAACTTACGATATACAATAAGCTTCCTTTTGGTCAAATAACTTAATTATGAGATTAACGTCCCCGTTTTTCCCGACATCTAGGATCGTTTTGGTATCTGAGCTCACCATGAGCGAGCTATTTGAGGTTTTTCGAATCGGTATTGATACGATACTACTAGGACCCCATTCTTTATTTCTCATGCTTGTATCTAAAGATAGCCGAGCTGCCTGTAATTTTGTCATCATATCTTGGGAATCTCCATCTCTGATGCTACATATAAGATCTAAGATATGTGCTAAACATGTAAGGGAAGTTATCTGACAGCTAGTGTCCATCTGATGGCTCCAAGCAGATGCCATTGCTGATTTTAGATTCTGAGAGGCCTCTGGTCCCGCAGTTCTTAAATGTGCTATAGCCTCCATTAAGGAGGCGACAAAGTGTATAGGACGATCGCCATATTGTACTGCAAGAGCTGAAACTGCTCTTAGATTTCGAACCGCGGAAATGTTATCGAGGTATGTACCACAAGCCAATAAATATGTAGCACGGAGAAATCGGAATGCATAGACCCAGGAAATATTTGAAAAGCTGTTTTTTGTTAGCGAAATTCAGTATAAGAATCAAAGTATCTGACGTCTCAGCTTCTGCAGTATGAGTATCAAGCGTTTTTATGGCTGCTTTTAGATTACTCTTTGCAACACATTGAGCGAGAAGAAAATGCATCGCATATTTTAAATCATAGTAGTGATTCTGTTGTTTAATGAGAAGGATCTTAAGAATTATTAAGACAATTTTACATACCCGTTCACAAAGTTCAATGCCTTTGCTCAAAGTAGTTTCGGCTTCCATAGAATTCTCCGTCTTTTCGAAGAGGATACTGGCATACCTCATACGAATGCAAGCTTCGTCTTTTGGATCTAAGCCTGACACACGCTTGAGAGCAGCTTCAAGGCATCCTAAACCAGTAGCAATCAATTTTAAATAGATTTCAATGTGTCTCTCATTTATATTCTGCCCAGGCTTTGCGAGGGTGTCTGCAGCCTCAAAGTATTCCTCTGCTAAAGAAAGCAGGAGTTTCCCTGTATCTGGTACTTTTGATCCGTGAATTGGTAATTCAGTATTCACTTTAAAATGACTTTTCAGAAAATTATCACTGGCTGGCCTGTAAGTGGATTGGTCTTGGTGGCGGTGGTGGCTTTGTGAGATCGGAGGTGCTTGAGAATTTGGTCGCGGCTGATGAGCTGTGCGAGAGAATGCTGGTTGTGATTGTTGAACAAATCGAGGAGCAGCGTGGGTAAATGTGCCATTTCTTGATGTCCCTAGGTTTGAAGTACATCGTCGTTTGTTTGGACTTCCATGAAGCGGTCGTGTCAGAGGGCTTCCAGTCGGCAGATCGTAAGAATCTTGGTGATAATACACATTTGAATTTGAATCACCGGGTCGGTACTTACCATTAATTAGGGCATCATCTCGATTTGCCATACTTCTCTGCAACCGGACAAATTTTTAAAGTTATGGATGAGAATGACGCCTAATCGCGTATCTACAAATATTAATTAGTTTGCTTTCCCCAGTCTTCGGGAGATAAGACTAGGCAAAATGAGGCATCATGTACGATTCAATTACCCTCCCTACCCTTGACTAATTAATTACTAGCAATTGGGTTCTGTACATGTGTTCACGTGATAGATCATGTTCTACCTAAATATTTCAACATCTTTCTTCCCGAAATATATCTGCCCAAAAGACTTGATATTTCCAGACATTTACGCCACATGATGGAGTGGCTCGGTATTGCAAAAACTGCTTTCACGCATTCAACCACACCGTTGGCTCTGAGTAGAAACGACGGGACACCTACTGATTTGCTCTCTATTTGTGAAGAGTCTACTCCGCTTTGCATGCTCAATCCATTGTTTTTTAATGGTCATATGCAGACGATGTGGACAGCAGTGAAAAAGGAAGGGCCCCCAATATATTACAAGCGGAAAATATTTGATGCTGATAAGCCAGAATTTGCTGGTTCATTTGCTGTTGATTTTGTCACAGATAGCTCATCTATGGTACGGGATGAGTCACTTCCTGTCAGAACAAACTATTACAGCGATGAAGAATTTACAGATATGTTGTCACGTGGGTCTGATGATGAACGGCCAATGCTTGTGGCATTACATGGATTATCAGGTGGCTCTTATGAAATATATCTAAGGCATGTTTTACAGCTTCTGTTGGATACAGAAGGAGACCAAAAATGGGAGGCTTGCGTAGTTAACTCGAGGGGTTGCGCTCAACACAAAGTTACTAGTAGTATCATGTATAATGCGAGAGCTACGTGGGACTGTAGACAGACCGTCTCCTGGCTCAAAAAGATGTTTCCAAAGAGACCGCTTTATGGTATAGGATTTTCATTGGGTGCAAATATCCTCACAAACGTAAGTGGCTTAAAATTTGACCAATAATACTTAAATCTGATACTCATAGTACCTGGCCGAGGAGGGTTCTGCCTGTCTCCTTGAAGCTGCGGTTGTCATTTCAAATCCGTGGTCCTTAGATGTCGGATCTGCAGCACTTCAAAGAACATGGCTTGGTCGTGAAGTCTACAGCAAGACGATGGCAGGGAACATGAAGAAATTACTAGAGCTTCACTATGATGAAGTCTCCAAGAATCCAAACTTGGATTTTGAAAAGATCCGAAAGATCAATTACCTTCATGAATTTGACAGATTAGTTCAAGGTCCAACGTGGGGGTATCCTACTGAAGGTGCATACTATCGTGATGCTTCTTCAACAGATTCTTTACTCGCCGTGAAAATACCTCTTTTCGCTATCAATGCACTCGATGATCCGGTAAGTATCACGCACTACCTTCATGTTATTGAAATCGTGATTAATATGAATATAGATAGCAACAAAAGAAGCTATTCCTTACGAAGAGGTAAGACAGACGCCAAATGTTGTTCTCTGTACAACATCTCTAGGTGGCCACCTTTCTTGGTATGAACTCGGTGGCTTTCAATGGCACGCCCGACCCGTATGTTCACTCTCTAAAATATTGCAGAATCCTGACTAATTCTATCTCTCTAGGCAGCCAATTTCCTCAAAAATATGGCTTTTAATGTGAAATTTGGAAGATCACATGAAACTTCTTCAAATAAAACACAAAAGGGGACATTTAACCCTATGTGTCGGAAGTGGCAGCGATAGAAGATTGACTGGCAAAATCGAGTCATTTTTTGGAATAGCTCCAGCACTGGAACCATGGAACAACCTAATTCGACATTAAACATCAGAGATTTAAACCGGTACATATATTCGTCACAAGAAAGATAAGACGCCTTAGAAGCCTATTTAATTTCGAACTACCTGGATAGTATAATTCATCGACTACAGTTGATAAACACACGTTTGGATATTGATCCAAAATAGCATAGCTCCCCGCCAGGGTACGGCTAAATATACTATTTTTCAACGACGAAACCTGGAGATCAAAGAAAAGACTGGATAAATTCATTTGCTAGCATAATTGAAGTGTAAAGAAAGTATTGCTCTCATATCTCTAAAGCGATCATGGGAAATATATGCGATTTTTTACAAACAACAGGGGTTGAACGAAAGATATATGTTTCTTTAAAGTTTAATGCTTCGAACCTCTTAATTTACCTGATAATACTATTTATGAGATACCATTCTCCTCTTCAAGCAGACTTTCCAAGTCAAATCCTCGATATAATGGATCGCACCTCTGTATGAGCTTAAAGTCATCGGATCTTTTTCAAAAGATCGAACTTTGAGGTTCCTAGTAGTGAGGCTCAATAAATACTACAAGCGTCTGGGGATTAAGACACTATGTAGTCCGGTCCGAAAAAGAGATTCAGCCTTCAGTTTCCTAAAAACAACAGCTTCATGAAAGTAAAAATCTGTGAGCAGTTAGTATAATGGCTGGCAGATGGATACTTGGACAAATCTGAGTTAAATAGTCCCCCAGGCATAAATGACCTCCAAAAACGCTCTCGACTTTGAGTAGCAGCTCTATCTCATTGATTTAGACATGGTGCCTAATTATCTATTGAAACCAAAATATCAGCTCGACTTGAGCCTCTAGATATACACGCATGTACCTCTCAAAATTTTAGATAAAGAGCCTAATTTGTGTGTTAATGATTCAATCCACCGATATACTTGAGTTGGCTTTATAAAATTCTACCTTGAAAAATGGTAGATATCCTTTTTGAAGCTAGCCAATTCTTTGGAACCGCGGAAGTATGTCTTGGGTCGTTGTCATGTTGAAAAATAAGATCTGTTGTAATGAAGGAATCGGGCTGAGTTGCGATTTGATCCAAAGTTGGTACTAAACAAGTCTCCAAAATGCTCAAAAGTTGTTCAAAATTCATCCTACCTACTACACGACTCATCCCACCGACGCGGAACCAAGCCATACATCCCCAAATCATTAGGTTTTTTCCAAATTTAAGCGGCTCTTCCACTGTTGACAGACTAAGACACTTGTGGTCTTTTCCCCAGGCATATCTAATACCATCACTGTTGATCTGGTTTATTTTGTCTCATCTGACCAAATAACCCTTTTCCAATCATTTATTGCCCAGTTTTTGTGATCCAATGCCCATTTCAAACGGGCTCTTCAGTGGGCTTTTGATAGAAGTGGGTTTTTCTTCTTTTTGGACGCCTTCAAACCTTCTTGTTTCAGAGCACGCCGAATAGTTTCTGGTGAAACTTTGTCTTCTCTTTCATTATTTATCAACCTTGTCATTTCAACTACCATTTTAACGCTATCATTTACCATCGAGCGCGCGATAGCTCGCTTGTCTCTTGACGTGAGCTCCCGCGGTCGGCCTGACTTTGGAACTGGTAATTCAGTGATCATGACCTTCCGATAATTTTCGACTGTAGTTTTACAACATCCTATCATTTGGGCAACTTCTCGCGTTGATTTGCCTTCATTAAGTAATGAGGTAGTGGAAGTAACTTGATCTGGTAATAATTTCGTCATTCTGTTATCAGATTGCAAAATATTATAAGTAATAAATTGACTTGTAATTCTCGATCACAATTGATCAAATTTTAGAAGAAAAATTGAAGATCTGTTCGAGGTAAAAGTGATTTATTGATTCAGGAAGTCGAACCTTTCAATTAAAACCAAGTTCAGGCTCCACTATTCTTCTTGTTTCCAAGAAATTCTAGATTTTCTTAGTCATCAGTTCAAAATTATACTCGTTTTTTCGATCCTATCCAACTGAGAATCAATCAGCTGTGATTCAGTAACAATCTAATCACCATGTCTATTCTTTACCATCTAAATGCGAATAGAGGACAGTTTGATAGGTTTATTGATTCATAGGGATCTCCAGACGCAGAAAAAGAGATATCCAAGGAAAAATTGAAGCTTTACTAGAATGGGAAGATTTTCTGGGCTGTGATTCAAAGGTTCAAGTCTCTAAAACATGCTCACTGTCACGGTTTGACCGATCGTTGAGCTTAGACGAGTTGTTGCCTACTGTGCCGCAGGGATTAAGAACGTCGTGGTGAAAAAGCAGGGGTTAAGATCGCTTCAGGGATTTAGCAAGGTTATATCCTGGCTAGTGTATAAACTAGTTGAAGTCAGCCTTTCTTGCCTGAGGCAACGTATTGAACAATCAACTGACCTCTCAA
>JAKRRZ010000361.1:0-22852 GCA_022627015.2 Podosphaera aphanis | reverse complement strand
CGTAGTGGTATCTGCAAATGAAATCTGAGTATGAGTGTTCCAAAACGTCAAAATGAGTCATTCTATGAGAAACACACCTTCCGTAATCATTCGTGTCATAGCTTCAGGCTGCATACACAAGATTGATAAAAAAAAGGCAACTAGGATATTGAAAATAATTAGACGAGAAATTCGTGTATATTCACAGGCGTCAAATATATGTGTTCATGGACAGGATTTCCATGCAGGATTATCTCCAATGCCCCAGTAGCCCTGTACATGTATAATTAGTGCTCGGTGCCAAAAACCCCGGGTATGTACATGTACATGCAAGTTTACATAATATTACCCTAGCGCGAGGACCCTGTTTTGAACTTCGGTTAAAATTCGTTAACAGTCCCGGAGGCTGAATTAACAGCTTTAAATACCGTTATAATCAATATCAACCATTGATTTACCGCTTGGCACTGCGAGCGGCCTCAAAGCGGCATTTCAAAACTCTGTTCCGACGCTAAAGTACTCTTCAAAGTGCTTTCTGTCGCTACAGCAACTATCATCATGATATGAATTAAGCGTACATGTACTCTTTGTTCAAGAGAGGCCATTGATCAGGGACTTGCTGAGCTGTATCGCTCAACGATGTTCAAGCCTTTCAAACAACCATTACTTAAAAGTGGCCGCCCTCCAAGGACGCGCCCTTCAGATGTTGACGATGATAAAATATTAGAGTCACCACCTCGCCCGACTAAAAAGCCAAGATATTCTTATGACGTTAATGATGAAAACATTTCCTCGCCCAAGGTGCCTCAATCTGTACTTACCCCAAAAAAATCCACAATAAGATTTAAGCCGCTCATCGTGGCAGAAAAGCCAGATGCTCGTCAAGGTAGTCCCGAGGGATATTACTTGGTTTTATGGTTCATACACTCTCTAGCTTTTTTTGTTGCAACAATGCTAATTTACAGATCACGATTAGGCGGAAATATACAGCAAAAAAACATAAAACCTGGGATGGGGATGGTGTGCTCTCAATATCAGGTGGCTATGCCAGGCTTCAAGATATATCTGGAAAAGAAATGGGGAAAATCATGTTTGGAGAACCCTTACTGCCTGGCAGCACTTTATCGATAGGAGGGAAAGATGTGGAGGTGGATTCTATAATCACAAAAGAGGATTTCATGGCCGGTAGACCTTTTCTTAAAACCTCTGTAAAAAATCCGTCGTCACCCAATCGCAGCAAAAGCTCTAAATTAGAACAAGCCCAGGCTCCTATTTCTCTTCCAGAAAGTAGAGCCCCGGTCTCAGCTCAGAAATCGACCTCTAAGACAGAGATTCCCACAACAAAATTCTACTCTCACAAAAGCGTGGCAGTTAGCTCTGGATTCAAAAATCCTCTCACAAAAAAATCAGGCACGGTGCTAGAAAAATGCAAGGCCCCAACGCCACGGTACGACCCAGCTACACCTGGAGCTTTAGTAATGAAACGGCCCAACAGTGCTCCCAAGGGGAAGGAGATAGTTGACGTCGTCCTAGATCCTTTTTTGGGCCAGCATTTACGTGAACATCAACGAGAAGGAGTTAAGTTTCTGTATGAATGCCTCATGGGAATGAGAGATTTCAACGGAAATGGAGCAATTCTAGCTGATGAGATGGGCTTAGGTAAGAGCCTGACAACTATTGCTTTGATTTGGACTTTACTCAAACAGAATCCAATATATGGGAACACAAACGTCATAAAAAAAGCTTTAATTGTTTGTCCTGTTACTCTAATTGATAATTGGAAGAAAGAGTTTAGGAAATGGCTTGGCAATGAGAGAATTGGAGTTTTTGTCATAGATGGCCGAAAAAATAAGCTAACAGACTTCACCCATGGGAGGAGCTACAGTGTAATGATAATTGGGTATGAAAAGCTGAGATCAATACAGGAAGAGTTAAAAAAAGGTTATGAGATTGACATTGTGGTCGCAGATGAAGGCCACAGACTAAAAACAGCCCAAAATAAGTCGGCTCAGGCTATTCGGTCTCTAAGTACGCCAATGAAAATCATTTTATCTGGAACACCTATTCAAAATGATCTTTCTGAATTCTTCGAGATGGTAGATTTTGTTAATCCAGGTCTTTTGGGGACTTACAAAACTTTTACGAAGGAATTCGAAACTCCCATTCTAAAGAGCAGGCAGCCAGGAGCATCAGAAGATGAAATTGAGAAAGGTACGGCTCGACAGGAGGAATTGTCATCTTTGACCAAAATGTTCATTTTGCGTCGAACTGCTGAGATTTTGTCCAAGTACCTACCCCCAAAAACAGAGTTTGTGATTTTCTGTAGACCAACACATGCTCAAGTACAGGTTTATCAGCATGTTCTGTCCTCAGACCGCTTTGGACGTATATTCAGTAATTCAGAAGCCTCATTTCAACTCATCACAGTGCTCAAAAAAGTTTGCAATGCGCCCAGCCTACTAGCAAAAAAGAAAGAAAAAGTACCAAAAAACACAGATGTTGCCGATATTTTAGAAATAATTCCACCCGAGCTATTACGTCTTCCTCCTGTCAGGGCTAGCTCAAAGTTTCGAGTACTTGACCAAATTTTAAGACAGCTCTCTCAAACAACCAGTGAGAAAATCGTGATAGTCTCAAATTATACGTCAACTCTTGACCTCCTCGGACAGCATTTGACTTCTATGTCTCTTCCCTTCTTAAGGCTTGACGGAGGTACTCCTACTTCAAAGCGTCAAGAGCTCGTTGATATATTCAATCGTAATCCAGCCTCAAAAAGTTTTGCGTTTCTCTTATCAGCCAAGTCAGGGGGTACAGGACTCAATCTTATCGGTGCCTCTCGCTTAGTTTTATTCGACGTTGATTGGAATCCTGCAACAGATCTTCAAGCCATGGCCCGTATTCACCGAGATGGCCAGAAAAAGCCGGTTAAAATTTACAGGTTCCTCATGGGTGGGGGGATAGACGAAAAGATTTACCAGCGCCAAGTGACAAAGATGGGTCTCGCAGATAGTGTCGTAGATGGCAAGAAAAATGATGCAAGCTTCTCTGCTCAAGAACTCAAAGATTTGTTCCGATTAGATCTAAACGCAAAATGCCAAACTCACGACTTACTAGGATGCGAATGCAAAGCCGATGGTAACCAAAATTTATCTGTCAACAATCTCCCGGAAAATATATCAGAGAAGAGCATCGCCATCGAATCTGACGAAAGTGACAGTGAATTAATCTATCCTCTTATCCCCAAGATAGTCCCAGGAACAAAATCTAATGTTGCAGCTATCCAAGAACAAATGGATAACGAGCTCAGGAAGAAGCAGTCAGAAAAAACAAAAAATATGCAGTCTCTGATGCTCTATGCGCATATCAATACAGAAGCTTTCAAAGAAACCGAAGATGTGTTCGGCTCTGAAACGGATACTTTCAAAAATTTGAAAGAGACTATTGGGGATGAAGTGCTAGTTAATGTCCTCAAAGAAGCAAACAGTAAGGTTTCTTTTGTCTTTGTCAAAAAAGACAGACCTTAGTAATATTTTTCAAGACTGTAACAATATTGGTATCTAGATGATTGAGGGTGGAAATTGCTAAAATTTTAAAAGAGCAAGAATTATTGCACTCTTTGGCATAGGTAAACATCTTCACTTTCCTTGCCATATCTAATAGTAGACAGAGAGGGATATAATTCCTGTTAGCCTGTAGACCTGTTTCCCCTCGCCACTTTATTCTATCATTGCCTGAATCATCATTAGTACTAGTAATACTCATAATCATTGCTCGATGGGATTTAATTCTCTCAGTCTTTGTCTATAAAATTTTGTACAAATTTCACACGCTGTGTCGCCATCAAGAGGTATGGAAGTGCGTCAGCACATAATCCCAGGAAAATCTCTTACAGAAAGATAATGCTGGCTCCAACAGCTTACGGCGCGACAGCAAACTGTAATGTAGTCTAGTGAAACAAAGGAAAACCAAGGAAAATGTCAAAAAGTGGGCAGCTAATGTATGTACATAAATCTCTGGCAAGGGCCCTGTAGCCCTGTATGAAACGTAACAAGTGCTTTCCCCGACTACAAGCGATAGCGCAGTTGGAGAGGAACCGACTATTAATTGGAAACTTGAAATTTTATCTAGAAATTTAAGAGATATTAAACTACATCTAATCAAAATTGGAAGTCATTCTAAGTCGTTGTTGTTACGCTTCAAGCTTGCAGGTGAAATGTTGCTGAACGTTTGACCTCTTTTTGCAGAATGTATATGACACTTATGCACGTGATCTACACTTTTCATGTGACGATGGCTAAGCCAATTAGAGGCGTGAAAAAATCCGCGATACGATAAGAGATATCGCAGTCTAGAATTTTTCTAAAACCATGATGAAATAGACAGCCAGGCGCCTTGCAGACATGGCGACTTCTCTAGCTGCTCAGCTTTCTGTCATTGCAACAAACTCGGAACATTCTTTGAATTTGAAAGCTTTAAAAGCCAGGCATTCAAAGTCTTTAATCTTTGATCCCCGAATAGCTGCATCGCAGAACATTGAAGCCATATATGTCTTGTGTAGTGAGGGCTTTCAAGAGCTCTGCCTCCTTGATAGAAGATTTCTCGAGTTTCAAAATGATATTTTTAGTGAGCAAAGCCCACAAAAAGATCGGTCCCAGATGACTGCGGCGCAAAACAAGGCACTTGATGTAAGACTAGAAGCGTTCCTTAGCCTAGTCAGTGGAAAGTTGAGGTTATCTCCAGCAATTAAAGCAGTTGAGTGGCTGGTCAGAAGATTCAGGTATACTCATTCAATTTTAAACCCTTCCCAGATCTCGAGCTAACGTTAAGCAGGATACACGAGTTCAACGCATCATTTCTTCTCTTAACTTTTTTACCTTATCATACACTTCCCATATTCACCACGATTCTGTCAATACTACCACAGAATATTCCGCTTGATTTCAAGTTTCTTAATCCCTATGTCCGGTCCTTAACAATTCCACCCAGACAAGCGATTGTACAAGCAGCCACGAGTAATGTTTCTTTTACAGCTTCTTTTAGTTCTTACATCTTGAAAACCTGCAAAATACGTTGTCAGTACCCAGCACTTTTGGCCTTTTGGGCTGGAATAATGACCGAAGCCATTAGTTATATGTTGGATAAAGCAAAATCTGGTCGGAAAACTGCTAATCTTCAGAACGAACAAGATATCGCATTGAGAATATTGCCTATACTGAGGGACTGTCTAGGCTTAAAAGGTATTCCGGAGCTTCACATAGCAAGCTACATGGTGCTCTCTGTATTTGCATCGAAAGGACAATTGGACGAGAAACTATTAACAGCCATGATGGAGGAGGTTGCCATCGGCCTAACAGATGACACGATTATGCCCGGCATCGTTTGTCTATCCTTATTAGCACAACATAGAGGCGCAAAGCAGTTAACTAAGAGGCTCACAAAATATTTGACAAATAAACAAAACATAGCCCAGATACTAATCGAAGTCTCTCAGCAGCGACGAGTCGATAAGATCGCAAATGGGCTTTGTCTTGCTTTAATAGAAAGGTTGAAAAAGAATGCAGATGTCAGTGGTCTTCCGCTCATCAAAAGAATTGTTGATAATAGGATACTCAGTGAGTCTCAGGTGACCGTAATCATTAAGGCTTTGATACTGGTAGCTTATCAAATGAACGAGATTCACTTTGAAGCACGCTCTCTTCTAGCCAAGTTTTTAGTCGACTTAACGGAACTATCTGGAGATTCGGGATCGATTTCTCGTAAGGCTTTCAGGGAAACTGAGGTTGACATAGATGAGCTGGAGTTGAAACTTCACACCTCTTTCCGAAAACCATTCGAAATAAATGAATCATTTGATCTTAAACTAGAGTCGGCTTCAGGTCTTTCTAAAAACCCTACGCCTAATCTTACGTCCATTCTTGACCAATTACCTAAAAATGTCGTCGAAGATATTTCGTTTCTATCACCTGAAGCATTTCAAACTTACTCCAAGCTTTCCAAAGCATTTCTTCTTTGTACTCCAGACGAGGAGAATTTAAAAATTTTTAACGAGCTTCCTATCCTCTCCCAGAATAGGTCTTCGGAAAATGCCAATTACTTCAGTTTCTACATGTATATTTGGTGTGGCCCACATCCTGTATCTGTGCGAGTCTACGCTCTTCAACTAGCGACTCGCTGCCTGTCAGCCGACAAATCTGGAGTCGACTTTCAAGCAATTCTTCCATACGCTATTGCTGCATTGAATGATCCATCTGCCAAAGTACGGCGTGGCGCAGTAGAAATTCTACAAGCCATCAATAATACATACGTATCCATATCCTCAGACGAAACGAATAAAAAAAAAGCTCAAGTATGGGCCGTCAAAAATATTTACGGAATAGATAAGGAAAAAAGTTTGAATTGGATGCCCACCAGTACTGCCTCGCGCCTCCTTTCCGAAATAATCATCCCCAACTTGGAAGAATGCGCCCTTGACAGAAACCACATTGAATCAGTTTTTCAGAAATCGTTCGATACCCATCGCAACTCAGAGACATCAATTGGAAATAGACTTGGAAATCTTTCTCAGTCTTCAAGAAGTTCTATTTTCAGTTTTTTAGCGTCTCAAATCACTTACACTCCTCTTTTGACTGTCAAATCAAGGTTACTAGCTTACGTAAATCAAGTTCGGAGTATTGGGAGCTCGACGAGAACTAGATTCTTACTTCCGGCACTTAAAGATTGGTCACTTTTAAGTCAAGATCAGGTCACAAACCTTTGTGTATTAGAGAATCTAGAAGTTCAGGCTTTAGAAGATCAGTATTTAAATACTCTAACTCCTAAAGATGAAGAGGGAGTACGATTTTTGCACACAATCATTCAGATCAAAGCTGGAAATTATAGACCTACCTTTATAAATGGTGTTTTCAAACGATTAGAACAATTGTGGCCCTCGCTCAAAAGCAACCTAAAATCAGAAACTGCGGATATTCTCTTAGTCGCTATAGATCCCACCGAAAATACCGACAAGAGAATAATTTCCGAAGCAGCGATAGACCTCTTACAGAAAGTTACTCTTACCACTGATATTTTGCTTCGTTTTCTGGATGGACTACCTTCTGCTGCAGAGCTCATGGATACACCCCCTGCTAAAAAACGAAGACGTACTAGTAATGGAGATACCACTAGCACTTCTATCAATGATTCAAAATCATTCTTAGCTGTGATTCAGAGAATGACGCTTGTTCTGAAACTGGTTGAAAGTTCAGAACCAGAGAAACACCCAGAGCTTCTTAAGGCTTTGTTTAATATATTGGCCGAGCTTCAACACTTTAAGGCTCTAGTAGCTTCCGAACTTGCATATCTTCAGGGTTTAGTCCTCGGAAGTCTTCTTGCAATACTCAAGACTTTCAGGTCAAACTCAAGTCTGAAAATTGATTCCTCAGCAGTAAGACCGGACCTTCTCGTGGAATGCGTACAGAAGTCAACGAGTCCACAAGTTCAGAATGCTGCGCTCCTGCTTATATCTTCGCTAGCTCACACTGCCCCCCAACTAGTTTTTTACAGCGTAATGCCCATCTTTACCTTTATGAGAAACTCTACCCTCCAGCAAAATGATGAATATTCTGCGCACGTCATTAATCAGACAATACGTGAGGTTATTCCTCCTATAATTGCATCGCTTCGACTTGAAAACATTGATCCAATAACTGGCGCAGCAGAGCTATTATTAAGCTTCGTCGCAGCTTATGAACATGTCCCTTCTCACAGACGCAAAGGACTCTTTTTATCTCTAGTCCAGACGCTGGGGCCCCAGGACTTTTTATTTGCACTTACCGCAATGCTGGCCGATAAATACACTTATTCTGACAGTATAAGATCGTTCTCAGTTGAAATTTGTGGATCATTTAGCGCAGAAGTACAGTTGCAAACTGCCATCAAATATATTAGTTTAATTTCCGATATTCTTAGTCCGAACCCAAACCATTCAAGCTCTTTACTCAATATAAATGATGAATCCGGCACGAACCCGCATCTTGTTGCTCAGTGTCAATTGTCCCTTCTCTCTAGAGTCCTATCACAAGATAGATTGATCGCCCAAGTCGGAAAATTACTTGCGCGTGATAGTATGGATTCTACAAGGCTGAGAGAACTCTACTCTAAAGTTCTTGAACTGACCCTAGCTCTCGCAGATAGCTTGAAAGAACACAAATCTTTATATAACGCCTGTGGTGACGTCGTTGAAAGTATTCTCGGCTTACTCTCTACTCCTGAATTTCTGAAATCTATAGAAGGTTTACTGGACAAGCCTGATGAGTCGCTCAGGAGAAAGATTCTTCGCTCATTTGAAATTCGCATGGATAAAGAAAGATCAACTGATACTGTTTCCAGGTTAGCGATGCTTGGATTTTTACCCCAACTTATAACAATTATCCGTGATTCTCAAGATGTTCGGTACCAGGAAATTGCTGTGTCTTGTGTTGAAAAGATATCAAAAAAATTCGGCAGGAAAGATGTTGAAGCAGTTGCGGCAGCGGCAGAGATTATTGCAAATAGTTACTGTCTTGGTCAAACGAATAACCGATTGCGGGTCACAGCTTTACTATGTCTTGCATCTATGGTAGAAATCATTGGTGCAGCCATAATTCCTGTCCTCCCTGTTGCAATCCAGAAGTCATTTGAATATATGAAGGGCAGCATGCAACCAGAAGCAGAAGTAAAAGAACTTCATTGTGGATGCTATACCTTCTTTAGTGCTCTTGCACAAAATCTACCGTATTTAATTACAGGACCTTATTTGGACAAATTACTCGAAATATCAAGCGAATCAGCTGAAACTCTGCATGATGCCGAAACAGTAGAGATTCGGACTCGGTGCTTATCTTTCATTGCAAAAAATATTGATGGAAAATATATATTCAGTTCTCTGGAACGGAAATGGCCCCGAGCTTTGTCTTCTGGATCTTCTGTATGTGAACTTCTTTTTCTTTTAATGTTTGCTAACCAGTACAGGCCTTACTTGAGTATCTACATGTTCTCGGTCTTGCTATTGATTATCATCCTAAAGTAGTCATCGGGAAAAATTCATCAAACCTCGAGAAAATATTAAAAAACACTATCGATCTTCGCCGACAAGTACAAACAATTCCTGGAAACTTGCCAACTAAAAATGAAATTAATGAGATTGAGTCAATTGTGAATAAAGTCGCACTTAAGATGATCTACAAACTAAATGATGCGACATTCAGGCCCATGTTTGAAAATCTAACGGAATGGGCTGCAACCGGACTACCTAAAAGCGATAAATCTGGGAGAATCCTACGGTTACAAAGCTTTTACGGCTTCACGACTATATTCTTCGAGAACTTAAAGTCAATTGTCACCAGTTATGCTTCATATTTCATTGATAACGCTGTCAAAATATTGAACTCCGTCGATCTTAAGGACGACGCATCGAAAGAGCTTTGGTCTCGAGTTATACAAACGTTAGCTAGATGTTTTGAGCATGATCAGGACGATTTCTGGCAATCCCCATCCCATTTTGATGCTGTCGCTACGACACTATGTTCTCAAATCGTAAACGTTTCCAATCTACCAGAAATAAAAGAGCTCGTATCTTCGATTGTTAAATTTGCTTCTGCGGCAGACTCATCAGATCACCACAAGCAACTTAACATGGGTATTCTTAAGCACATGAGGTCAGAAGTTGCAAGTGTAAGGTTAGCATCTGTAAAGTGCGAACAGGAGTTGACCGATAAACTTGGTGAAGAATGGCTATCTATGCTGCCTGAAATGTTACCTTTCATTAGCGAGCTTCAGGAGGATGATGATGAGGTTATAGAGAAGGAGACACATCGCTGGATTGTTAAAATTGAAGAGGTACTTGGCGAAAGCTTAGATTCGATGCTTCAGTAGAGACAATCACACTATCAAGGATACTGTATCCAGACAAATTATCCAGTTTTCTTGCGACCATATACGCATACAGCGGAATATATATTTCCATGCTGTATAAACTATTGCCCCGTAAATGAAAGAACCGGTCTGGGTGAATATAGTGCATTCACCACACCCGTTTAATTGAGAATTCTCTGAACACATTGAAGTGGTCACACCATGGAAGCGATAATATTTAAAGGAATAACCACACAGTACATAACAGTTAATGATCTACCCTGCTAAGCTGCGCAATATGTTTTCATAGGAGTGTATATTACTGTATTTTATTGTCTTTAACTGAATATTTCTAAGGCTCTTCTTCTATGGGTGTATGCAGCTTCTGAGCTACAAGGCTCATGACGGCTGGTTTTTGTAACTTGAGTAATATCTCTAGTTTAACGTTTGATATACTTCTCCTTAGATTGCATTCGCTTGCAGATATCACACCTTGCGATCTCTGGCCTCATCCGAGAAGACCGACGACCGGAAAGAGGGAGAAAATTCGATTGTTGGCTCGGGACAACGGCACCGCGAGAAATCGCGGCGTGCGGATCTCGTCTGATTTGACCGACCGAGCCAGCTCGGTCGGGTCTCAAGTGGGGCGTGTGTCCAGACGTCCCCGAATGCTTGGCGGTGTACTTCGAAGAACGGCTCTAACGATCGATGCACGACGGCCTCATTCGATCTGTCATGCTGCCACGTGGAAAACCTCATCTGGCTCGCTTTCCAACACTGAGGCATGTTTCCCTGCCCTTTTCATGGTTAGAAGGTACTTTTGTCGTACCGTATCTCCGATCATTCCTAGTGAATTACACATGCTCAGGGTCATTTTGCTCCTTGGATATATATATATATATATATATACATGTCTCTTTGCTTGTCGTCGTTCATTTTCATACTGTGAATCGGCTACCTGTATTTGTCGGGTGCGTTTTGCTCTCCCAACCTTAAATGCACCTGCTACGTCTCGAGCAACTGATTTTTGTTGGAGGAGTCGCCAATATTGTATGATGGCGGTAGGATAACGAGGCAATGGGCCGGGCAACCTGCGTAGAGATGAGAACGCACGACGTTGCGTGCATGCGTGCGAGTGCGCGATTCGATATGTCTTCCATGCGAGGCGGAGATCAGTTTTTAGAGCCCAGGTCTTGTTGAAATTGTCCACCTACAGATACATCTACAATTTTTATTCTCTGAATCGTCTTCTCCAGAGAACGTTTCTCATTATGGAGTTCATCTTTCAATCAATAGTCGTGGTGAACGGAGGATTCTGTTGGAGACGGTGTGAGATTTACAAGTACTGCTTTTCCTGTGCTGGCACTATAAGTTTCCACCGAGAGGTTGTATTCAGACAGGTTCAACCAAATTTCAACTTCTCTTTATCAGCAAAATTTGCGAAAAATGTAGGTGAATTTAAGGTTGGGTGCGAATTGAACCAAAAAATTAATACAGTGATATTTAATCCCTTCCAAATATTGGATGTGTGTATCTAGGCTAAAATCATGCCAATGGTGGGCTGAGTTAACAACGATACGCTAGACTAAGTAGGTCAGTTATTAGCCTGCCTGGGAGTCCCAGGCAAATCGGAACCTTAAGCACCAGGCTAAAAGGCTTGATCTGAGCTCCATTTCAAACATTCTCTTCATCCTCTGCTCCAAGGTCCCCTCTGACACGCTCGAACATATCACTTGCCTTAGACTTTCTATCAAGTTGCATTCCTTTACCCTTCAGACTTGTTCTAGGGCTAGGTTAGTATATCCAAGCCCTAGATTTAGTAGTTTGGCACTTACTTGGAGGTCTTGTTTCTTTCAGCCTCATAAGAATCGTAGGTGTCTGTAACAGCAGGGCGAGTTGGAGGAGTATACGATGGGTACACTGGAGTTCGGGGTATGGCAGTTCTGCTAGTCCGTGAAATTTCTTTTCTTTGCATTTCTAACTGCTTTGCTTTTCGTTTACGTTCTTCTGTTGCTTCCAATTCTTTGTTCTAAATATTGGTTAGCCTCATCACGTTGATAGAATGCGTAAATCTGAACTCGTGATATAATTTCCTGTATTCTTTCTTCGTGACTTTCCATCTCTAGGAATGTTTTGATTTGACTGATCGTCAAATTCTCTCGGAATCCTAGTGTAACGATCTCATCGAAGGCGCTAAGCAGCTCGTAGCTATTCCTAAGTATTTCTTTTTCATCAAGGCTTTTGCAAGTACTAGTCACGACCTGAGCAAAAAGATGGAGAGAATCAATGTCCTGGAGAATATTTGATTGTCTATTGGTGACAAGAACCATGTAAAGTTCATCGAGCGGCTGGTAAACAAAGCGAACACTATCTTGCTCGACAGTTGTATGCTGAGTACCCGAATCTGCCAGTTTAGGGAATGAAGCTAGAAGTGCTTCTATTCGAGAACGTTGCATTTCTCGAAACTGCCTCGAGAGGACCGGCTTTCCTCCCCTTGTGCAGATAGAAGCAGCGAGGACCACCTAGTTATCAGGTCAATTGTTCGCCTTTTAATGGGGATTAAAGGTATACCATCTTGGTCTTAACAAGTTCAATGAGAGAGAGTCTAAGGCGATGAGGATTTTACCCTTCAATTCAATACATAAACCATATTGATTGTACTCTTGATAAGCCAGATAGGTCTTCTGCGCCTAATTTGAGCTAACCCTAATCTAGAATAATCTTTGCCACATGATCTTCGTTTATTCATCGATTCACAATTTATTTCGAGGATCCCTACCCCAAACTCCCAAATATATTTTGAGTATGCCAGTGTTGTACTTCAAGAGCAAAGCAAGACATTCACTTCACTTATTTCGAATTCAGCCGTTTAGTGGCTTCACCTTATGGCAGACAAGATGAAGGAAGAAGCTCCTGCATTACGCTATGGAGAAGAATATTACGACATCGATTTTGATATAACTCCGCAAGAATACGAAGATACAGTCTTAGAGGATGATAAAAACGTAGATCTAAGCGTTCTTGAAAGCAACCACTCTCCTGTAGAAAAAGATTCTTTGTCGAGCGATGTTGGTATATCGTATAACAGGGAGGATTCCACAACTGCACTCAGTGAGGAAAAATCTACGAAGCCCGACTATATATCTTCAACGACAATAATTGATCCATTTAGTAACGAAACGAGGAGCTCTTCTGTCGAAACAAAACGTAGCGAAATAAATCAAAGTCCAGCCAAATGCGTAGGATCCGATTTACCTGAGAGCAAAGAGCATATCATTATTTCTGAAAGCATACACACGGATCAAAGCGATCCCAATACACCTAACGATTTAGATCACTCTGAAAGCTCATCAAATAACTGCCAAATCGATGCCCCAGCAGTTCTCACACCTGAACATGACACGGTAACTGCGGTATCTCCGGATCCACCATCATCCACACCCAAACTTAGCCAGATAGCTAATGGAGAAACTCAAGCTAAGACAACCCTCGAAACTGTTTGTGAACTCATTAACTATGATCGTGAATATCTGCCTACATCTGAAACTACAGACGATAAGATTGAATCGTGTAACCTGGTCATATGTTATCAGTCCTCCGAGTACGCTTTATTCCCGTCAACAGAATTAGATGATCCAAACACTTTCTTCATCACCGACCGCTCAGTTATACACAAGCCATTAAGCGAGCTATTTAAGGAAATCCGTGAAATTGTCAATGAAGATTTGGGAGATGACGGTGAGCTGTTCATTGTAGTTCCTGATTTTGATCTCCAAGTTGAAGAAGTAAGTTATTTATTGTTGGGATACTCCATGCAGCAACTAAGGAAATCTAATTAGGCCTCTTCATCACTTGAGATGATTACTCTATCACAAATTATCTCTCTTCACTCTCATCTGCAATTAAATGATGGGGTAGATGTACCTCAGCCTATGTATATTGAGCTTGGAATCAGGAAAAACTTTATAAAAGGTCTTTTAAAGTTTACCAGTGCCGCTAAATGTGGAAAAGGACTTTCCGCTATCGCCTCCTGGGACGACAATAGCGAAGGTATAATTTCATTTCAAGAAGAACATGATATCGTTCTATCAGGAGAAAATAATGTTCAAGATCAAGAAACTTTTTCCTGCACAAGGCTTGACGCCGATTCTGATAAAGAGCATGAAACCCAACTGGATCAGGTTGAAGATAATTCTGAAGAAAACGAACAGGAATTCTACATTGATGTCAGTCGAAGTATCAAAGAAGATGAAAATACTAGCTCTAGACATGCAAGCCTTGAGGCCACGTCTGTTCAAAGTAGGAGATTATCAGAAACGAGAATTATGAAAAGCGAAACTTCCACCAAAATTAATTTTGACGAAGACGGGGATATCATTGATTATTCAGAAAACGAGTTTGAATTCTTTACTTCGACCAAATATACGACAGCCATAGTCGATAAAAATGAGAGTAATATGGGGGATACACCTAAAGGTGTTCATATCAACACTGATTCCCTTTGTAATGAAGATAATTCATATCCTGTAGATGATTTATGTGCGTCCGCTAAAAGCTCCCACTCCCACACTAGAACAAATGTCAGAGAATGCAATTCTATGCAGGAGAGTTTTCGAACAACTCCTGACAGGAAAAGCGGAGACATAAAAGAACTTGTAACGAAAGGCTCTGAGTACCAGGATCTTAATGAAGAGAGTCAAGAAAATTTTGACAATGAGAGTATTTCTGGACAGGTATTCAACGAAAATCCATCTCAAAATTTAGATAATACTAGCATTAATGGCGAGTATCAAATAACCTCCCATACTAGCGGGAGAAATATCGGTGAAGCACAAGGCAATGAACTAGAATATGATGATGAAGGCGACAACTACGAATATATAATTAAGGAAAGAAGAAATAAGCGTACCTCTATTATGGATGAGGAAGAAAATGACCTCAATAAAAAGAAGGTTACCACTACTTTTGAGATTACTGATAAAAGCGCATCTTGTGACTCTAGGAGCTCTAAGAGGATAAGCGCCGACGTACTCACTGAGGATGTCTTTCTCAACAACTCCACCCAGGATCAGGCACAAAACTTAGCTCTTAAGTCTTTGGAAGCTAAATTCAAAGTAGAGGTTGATGAAGAAGCTGATGTTGAAGCTTTTGCCGGACATGCAGGCGAATCTCTTTATGTTGCTGAAGATCCCGATGAAATCGGGTATGATGAAGAGGAAGATGAAGAAGTTTTACCCCTTCTTGGCAGCTCTTGCTGTCCAGATGTCCTGCGGCCTAGTACTGAAATTATGTCGCCGATAAGTGGAAAGAGATCAAGAGCTGAAAGCGACCTAAATGACCCTGTGGATGATAATAGTGAGTACACAAAGTCAAAGTTTAAATTACTGCATCCTGACTTTTAAGTTTCGAAACGTCACCGACCATCAGGGAATCCACCTCAATACCTCGAGAGCTTATAGCTCTACTTATTTGGCTCTATTCCGAAATTTCGCCTTCCATCGGCTTCATTCTATTATTCAAGAGCCAATCTGCGATAATATTCTAGAAGCATCCCCATACTAACCAACAGTCACTTAACTAATGTTTTTTAGGGCCTCGTTAAAAGTAAGTTTAAAGTATTATCCCCAAGATTGTTGTCAGAAACCCCTCTAGCGTCTCTTATAACCCTTTCATCAATCATGAAAATTGGTGAAATACTCAAATTTAGCTTGGACAGTAGTAATGTACGGCGCTGGTAATTAACGTCGGCGTTAACTTATTTGGCAAAGGAAGCACCGCTGGATTTGGGTCATCTACGGATGATTTTGGAGTGAAATTTCACGTCCGAGAGTTTAGTAATCCTCCTTTTATTTTACGGGGGAGTAAGTCAAGTGGATTGGCCTGGCCTGGCAAAATACGCCAAGCTTCTCGATTTGTCTGTGGGAAACTACAATTTTCCCTTTCAAATGTAGCAGGACAGAAATAGTGGTAATTAGTGATACCCGATGTACTCATTACTATGTAACATGACTTATTGGAAAATGCTTTTTGTTCATGAAGGGAGTCTAAAAGGATTTTCCGGTCTATTTAGCTGGCTATTTATAACAGTAGCTTGCATTAAGAAGGACATTATCATTATTTAGAAAGCCTGAACGTTCCCTAATCGCCGAATTTATCAGCATCTATCAGTTTATCAAAAAAGGTAAATATGAAATATGACGCCTATCTAAATATTTGGTTAAAGTCATGTTTCCACAGTATTCTAATTTTTTTATGGGTTAGTCGCTCAATCCCTCATGATTTTGAAAGTATCGGAAGCGACACGTATTTGCGACCCGGCGCCCAATTCTGGCAAAATATTACGGATCTCTACATTACGACTCGCGATACCAATCTTGACCTCTAAATCATTGCTTTGAATCTATGAAAGGAATTGTCAAGCAAGAAACAACGATTTACGCTCTAGCCCTCCAATTTCTGGCAAAAACGAGAAGCTTAAGACCCAAGATTAGGAATGACCTATAAAGCTTCTACATCACCACCTTGAGTTTTGGTCGACCCAACGAATCAAGAGCTTAAGCTCTTAGTGTTCTAGTGTCGGGCTGTGCTTTATTGATGCGCGGGTCTGATACTGGGCGAAGATGCTGGAAGACAAGTACGTTTGGCAGAGCCTATTCGATATGCGCTCTGTAGATGAAATGGAGAAGATAAAAGGATAATCACTGATTATTTTTATTCTTAGATATATAGGCTTAGCACTGGCTATAACTTCTACGATGGCTATAGGTAGGTTGAGGGACTATGTACTACCAAACGAACTTAAGGTTTTCTGACTTGATCACATTAGGGACAAGTTTCGTTATTACTAAAAAGGTACCTCAAAGCCTACTCGACACTCGCAAGAAGACTAGAAGGAGCTCTTCTGGTGCTGATTGAAACCAGGGACTTATGCATGCCGAGGAGAGGCTTGGATTTGAAGGGGATGGATTTACATATCTAAAAAGTCCGATATGGTGGGCTGGAATAATAGCATGTAGTTACCCCTTGTTATTTTATATCGAATATTCCTCTGACTTACACAGTAATCGTGGGTGAAGTAGCCAACTTCGCAGCATACGCATTTGCGCCAGCTATACTCGTAACACCTCTTGGTGCCCTAAGTGTTTTGATTGGTGCAGTACTAGGATCATATTTTTTGAAAGAAGTACTAGGCATTTATGGGAAACTTGGTTGTGCAATATGTCTGATTGGCTCCGTTATCATTGTGCTGCACGCACCTCCAGATAAAGATATTCAGACAATCGACGAAATCCTTCACTATGCGATCCAACCTGGTGAGTTGTCTGAAGTATTTCAGAAATCTTCGTGATTCTAACTGTTGGGTAGGCTTTTTAATATTTTGTCTGCTGGTAGTTATCTTCAACACCATCATGATTTACCGAGTCTCACCCATATACGGAAAAAAAAATCCGTTAATTTACCTCTCGATATGCTCAACTGTCGGCTCAGTATCAGTCATGTCTGTCAAGGCGTTTGGGATCGCCGTGAAGTTGACGTTGGCGGGGAAAAATCAATTTACACACCCGTCAACGTATGTTTTTATCATCTTGACGGGAGTATGTATTCTTACACAGATGAATTACTTCAACAAGGCTCTGAGTCAATTCCCAACTTCAATGTGAGCCACTGAGCGAAACCTCCAGTCATTGTCGAGTACAATAGGATCAGGCTAACCTCACGTAAACAGCGTTAACCCCCTCTATTATGTGACTTTCACCACGGCAACCCTTTGTGCATCTTTTATACTCTATGGTGGTTTTAATACTTCTGATGCGGTCAATACGATATCCTTGCTATGTGGGTTTTTGGTAATATTTGCGGGGGTTTATCTTCTGAATATATCACGGAGTGCTCCGGATGGCCACAGAATTATCAATAATTCTGCTCAAGATGTAGATGCTCCTGATCCGATATCGAGTATTTCTCGCCGAAGAAGCATGCAACGACATGAAAGTATTGACTCTCAAAGAATGAGTTCGGATATTAACGGATATGGGAGAGGCGATAGACAGGGACTTATTTATGCATACGACGAGGAGCAGGGTGCTAGCTTTGGTCTTCATGATCTTACTGAAGAGAGCGAAGACGATAAACCATATAGGCATGCCAATGGGAAATCTAATGGAAGTACGAGGAGTCTCAGAAATACAAAGGTCAAACGGAAATTAAGATTACCCTCGAGATGAATAAGTCCTTGAATTAATGATTTTTTTAATTTAGAATGACGGCGTACACGACCGGTAATTCCAGAAGTCAGGACCCAGGCACATCAGCAATAATCAATAACGGGATGCATGGGAGCTTATAAAAGAGTTTTAAAAGGATATGAGTAACTGCATTGGGTTTGGGCGTTTGGGCTATAGCTTGAGGACTGGAGGTGTTACATGATACGGCTATAAGATTAGAAATGTACAGGTGCATCGAAAGATAAAATGTAATGTCGTCAATTATGAAAAGGGTCAGGAGGAATCTCGCCGCTTAATGATTATGTGTTGATTGATAGACTGTATCTTTATTCTTGATTTTATTACGTGGCAGATAATAAAAATTCTAGGCACAACGATACCGCCCCAAGGAAGTCTATTCTTCTAGAGGAACTTCTTCAGTCTGCTGCTCCAGTGCACGCGCTGCCTCAGCAGCGGCCTGGACAGCTGCAGCTTTTGCTCCGTAATCTGTGCTGACTGGTTGGACAATGCTTTGTTCATCTTTAGGTTCAAGGATTGAGACGGAATCTGGAAGAGACTTCTGAGGTCCAGATTTTCCTTCTGGATCTGATCCACGCATAATCTTTACCTTTATACCTAACACACCTTGTCGAAGCAGAACGTGTCGGGTAGCAGAGTCGATAAAGTCTTTCGCTGGTTGACCGGAGTGTATCATGAAGCCATCGGTGAATTTCATGCTCTTGGCACGTGCGGCACGTAGCTTTCCTGACACTACAACTTCGCATCCCTTTGCGCCACTTTCCATGATAAATCGGAGGACACCATAACATGCTCTTCGTACAGCGAGACCGTTTAAAAGTTTGTATCTGAGAGACTCGCACTGAGCCACGGCGGAAAGACCGCGATTTTGAACCTTGGCTGCATATAATGAAACTGAATTTTCCGGGAATTTAAAGCGTTTCTGGATTAATGAGGTGAGTTCACGTATCCTCCGACCTTGTTCTCCTAGAACTTCTTGGGTATGTGTGGCGCGGATGATGATATCAGTGACAGTTGGTGTAACCCGTACTTCAACACCAGAGTATCCTTCCTCAGCAAGTTCGCGTTGGAAGAATTCATTCAATTCAGCGTAGAAAACTCCATCTGCGACAAACTTCCTCCTCTTTGAACTAGGATACTGAGTTAAAACATTTTCATGTACTTGAGGAAAAACATAGATTTGCGAAATGAATGGCTAACTACTTACATTACAGTGCTGGGAATTCCTGATGCCATGGTGAGAATACACGGGTTTGGTGATGGTTAGTTGATACAAGGGAATGGGCCTCAAATTTGTGATTCCGTCATGTGCGAAATTTGTAGTGGTGGGGCGTGACTTCGCTTAATGACAAGTTTACAATTATCCAGGACTCATCTTCACGTGATAATATATGTTGTTCAAACAACGATCCTTCCTTATGCTGTAAGTAATCCTACAGGTAAATTAAGGGACATACACACCTCTTAAATATATGTCTGGGGGTGCAAACATATATATCACCTGAACTACAAAAACCCGTGCAATGATAACATAAACATAGGCTGTGCTCTTGTAGCGCAACATCAAGAAAATGGCCGAGCGGCTCAAGATAACAAAGGTAAGAAATGATTTGGAATCCGGAGTTGATTACACTGACTGATAACTATCTGAAAGGTTGAGAACGTCAAAGTACTTGGAAGTGGAGAAGTTTCAACCGTAACGCTACATTTGACAGCATATCATCTTATTCTAGTCCAGCACCTTGGCCTCTCAACACCAAACGACTTAAAAGATAAATCTCCCAGAAATTTGACAAGAGAGTCATGGTTTGCATATTCCATGATATCAAGTTGTGTTTATCGTCCAACTCCCCAGGGCTCTCCCCTCCAGTCATCGATCCGTTTGCGAGGCCGTGATTTCAGGTTCCTTACCCTAATATTTGTTGACGATGTGCAAGCACAAGAAGTATATGAAAGCTTGAAAGGGGCAACTTGCAAGCTCGGGAGGATTGAAAAGCTTTATGCGTTCAGCTATGAACCTCCGCCTGCAGAAAGGCAAATAAATGGATGGGAACTATATGATGAAAGAGCAGAATGGAAACGGCAAGGTATTAGCGATGATGGTAATAAAATTGGATGGAGGATATCCAAAATTAATGCAGAATATACATTTTCGCCAACGTATCCCGCTTTGCTGCTTGTTCCAGCCAGCATATCCGATAATACGCTCAACTATGCAGGACGATATCGCTCTAGAGTGCGAGTTCCTGTTTTGACCTACCTACATTCAGTAAATAATTGTTCAATAACTAGAAGCTCCCAACCGTTAGCCGGCCTTCGAGGGAACCGCAGTATTCAAGACGAGAAGCTTGTTTATGCTTGTTTTTCAGCAATGCAAACTAAGGATGGTGAAAAGAATGTAACCATCACAAGTTCAACGGCTCCTAGCTATGACCCAGCTACTTTCAAACCAACGATTACCACAGATGAGTCTTTGAGCGAAGAACGACTCAATAAAAATGCTCCCTCAACAAACATTGGTTTTTTATCAGAAAATTCTCACCTCTACCCATCTCAACAGCCTAACCTTATTGTTGATGCGCGACCAACCGTGAATGCTATGGCAATGCAAGCAGTCGGACTGGGGTCCGAAAACATGGATCACTACAAGTTTGCAACTAAGGTGTACCTCGGGATTGATAATATACATGTGATGCGAGAATCATTAGGAAGAGTCGTCGAAGCAATTAAAGATTCTGATATTTCAACCCTACCTCCCAACAGAGAACGGCTCGCTAAGAGTGGTTGGCTGAAACATATAACAGGATTGTTAGAAGGCTCTGCGTTGATTGCGCGCCATGTCGGTATACAAAATTCAAATGTGTTGATCCATTGTTCTGATGGCTGGGACCGGACAAGTCAATTGAGTGCACTCTCTCAAATTCTCCTTGATCCTTATTATCGGACGATTGATGGTTTTATTGTTTTAATCGAAAAAGATTGGTTGGCTTTTGGTCACATGTTTCAGCACCGCTCCGGGTTTTTGAGCAGTGAAAAATGGTTCACGGTCCAAAACGATGCCCTTTCTGGCTCCGTTATCCAAGCTAGTAATAGTGGGGAAGGGAGGAGTGATGCCATTGAAATTGCTCTGCTTAGCGCAAAGAAGTTTTTCAATAAAAATTCCAACAACCAAGATATAAATACAGATTCGGAGGGTGAGGTCGTATGTATTGAGGATTCCCCTGCCAAGAGGTCTGATGAAGCAGCTAAAGAAACTACCAAACTCAAAGAAACAAGTCCTGTCTTTCATCAGTTCTTAGATGCTACATACCAGCTTCTTTATCAATATCCAAACAGGTTTGAATTCAACGAACGGTTTTTACGAAGATTGCTTTATCACCTTTACTCATGCCAATATGGAACATTCCTTTATAACAATGAAAAGTCTCGCCTTGATGCGCGAGTCCGAGAAAGAACAGCTAGCGTATGGGATTATTTCCTCTCTCGCCGATCTGAATTCACAAACAAGGCCTATTCTGAAGACGAAAAAGGTGAAGTGAAGGAACGTTTACTATTCCCTCGGTTAGATAAGGTAAGGTGGTGGCATGAAGTTTTTAACCGCAGTGATGTAGAAATGAATGGACATCCGAGCTCAACAACTGAACGGCACAAGAACGACCATCATCATGGTAATAAAACTTCAGATAGACCAGAAATAGATCAACAGAGTAATCTTGCTACGTTTACTCGCAAGTCTCCTAAATCAACACAAGCTGGGCCTTTCGCTGGCTTACGAGAAGGAATTGCTGGTCTCGGGATAGGCGTTGGAAAGGGACCCAAATATTTTGACGGAAAACAGCAACCAAAAGTAGAGATGTGATGAAGATGCCAAGGTACGCTGAGTCCCTTGGCGTTTGGCTATCTTTGCTTTTTGATTGGAACAGGCAAATTTTAATTAGCGTTGGCGTTAAAGGTACCCTTAGCTTAGAAAGCTTGGAGTTTTCAAGTCATCATCCTTCAGTTACTCGATGTTCATATAATCTAACAAATTTACTGTGTAGGAGTGCTCTAGATATACACTACATTCATGACTCCACCATGGTAAAAAAGTAATTTGCTTGATAGCTATTGGCTTTTTTCGAGCTTTGTATATGGCGAAGACTGCGCAGGGCTGATGAAATCGAGTGGTACATTGAATATAAAAACAATAGCATTTTGATATGTTGATTTATATACATGTATCATCAATGATTCTATGTCTTATGCGTTCTCGCCAGAGTTAGTGTAGACTAGTGACAAAGCTTAGGATGCCATGGGGGGGCTTTAGTAGTAGAATACAAACATGTACCAGTACATATAGTTGAACAGATACTAGATGGAAATGTACTGATTCAGATACAAATTTGCTGTTGATGAAAGTTCTTCCACTTGTGGATTCTCTCGTGTCTAATTCTGGGCTTCAAATTTGTGGGATCTCTCTCTTTGCTCTCGGCTTATTTTCATCATGCATCCTTTCAGCGCCTATTTTGAGTTGACTTGTGATATCCGTCCAGAAACTCCAATTAGTTGGTGAGCCTTGTGCGTCACCTATGATAACCATCTTTAAGCTCTCTCATCGGTAAGCATTACCGTGATGTCCAAAATTACTAGTATGTACAACTATGTAGGGGTAATGAGCGAACGCCGATCTAATGCAAATGTAGGGATGGATCCCAGATATTTATGCAGGCTCTTATGTAATGAACAGGGCTCAGGTTGGACGTAAGCGAGTTCAAATTTTA
>JAKRRZ010000360.1:0-22857 GCA_022627015.2 Podosphaera aphanis | reverse complement strand
ATACCACCACTTTCTATCTTCGTTGCTAGGGTCAGAACCATCCTTTCCTTCGAGTAGTCTTAGTAGCGCAGATATGGGCGACTGATCTCCTAACTGGAATTTTCGATGTTTTGCAATGCAGTTGTAAACTGCGGTGGAAGTCCCATGACAACCTTTGCTGCATAGTTCTGCTAAAATTATCCTTGGGGGAATATCAAGCTCTGATTTATCAATAACTTCCTTCTTCTCGGTCTCAGACAAACGCGTATTTGACGGGTGGCTATATGCCGAGACAGAGGGTGGGTGGTTGTGATTCGGGTTGCTGATATCGATAATATATTCATCGCCCGAAAGACGAACTGAGAGAGCAAATTTGCAGTCGCATCTTATACTACCAGATCGTCTGATACCCTTAGATCTACTCTCCCCACTCCCTACACGATCGCAAACTACTTGACGCGATGTAATCATGCCCTGGCGATTAGTTTTTTTGCCCAACAAGCGTAAACCATATCTATTTTCTACTACAATGGTACGGCAAGCGCTTAGCGCACTTTCGATACTGAAAAAACGGTCCGTAAAACGGAGGTTCTGGGTAATAGACGTGATGAATACTAGTAGATGATATATCTGGAGTGTTTGAATGTGTACTGCTGGTTGGGTAACTAAAACACCATGATAGGATTTAAGATTACTTACAATAGTACGAGGTACAGGTTTTGAACGTAGGTGCAATAATGGAGGGAGAATGGGACGAATCAATTGATACTATCGAAAGCTCTGTTTCCATGGTTCAACTTAGGCTCGAAAAAGTTTATTTACATGTACTTCCTAGTTGCTAGGCCAGAATAGCCCCTGCTCTTATTACTAAATCAAAATTTGATTTGGACACGCGATTTTATAATAATTGCAGCTCGAGGATAAAATCGTGCTGTGCTAGTGCGATTTGACTACCTAGTTAGGAAATTTCTCGTTTATTTCGACATGGACCGCACAATAGCAATTACCCAATTACCCTTGCAAAATCTTACACAAGCATTACACGAAAACCCATGGTTCCGTGCAAGCCCTGCGGACGGGTAAAACAACGTCATCCTACTGGCGTGTCCGTAGATTCCGAAGGTGGGCGGAAGGCCTAATAACTCCAGTACGCGTGAAGTGGATACCGGGCCACGAAGTCATACCGGGAAATGAGATGGTAGATCAACTAGCACGTGAAGCGCTGGACCAAATCTCAAACACCGAAGACATAGGAATCCTCACCATAGCCTCAGCTGGACGTAAAGCTCGAGCATTGGCAAAGTACTTATGCACTGATTGGTGGATCTCTGCCTGCCCGAGAAGATACGAAGACCTCGAGTTACAAATGCGACGCAAGAAACCACCTGAACTCGCGCTTCCAAGGGCGATTTAAGCGCGCCTTATCGCAGCCCGAACCGGCCACGGTGACTTCGCGTCCTACCATCGCCGATGGAACCACGACACCGCACCACTATTTTGTCTGTGCGGCAGGGAAAGGTCAGTCGCCCATTTAGTCTAGTGTCGAAGGGCGTTGAATAGATGGCGGGAGGTTAGTGGACGACGAAGAGCCCCATTGCTTCTGTTAAGAATAAGGAGCAGTTAGTATCACAGTATGAGTGTAAACAGGGGTATCAGAGTAGATAGAGTAGACAAGAGAGTAAATTTGTGATGATGATAATGTGTCTATCTCTAGAGTTACAAGTATATTTATCCAATGTGTGCCGAGGCATTTGACTAGCGTTGTTGTCACGTGATATTTCTGACAGCTTCAGACTTTACTTGGAGGACACGGGTGGCAGAAATTCGCGGAATACGTCCGAGGTAGTTGATGATAATAATATAATATCGGTGATTGAGCAAGATATTATCAACAGACAGAATAATTTATAATTGAGATCTCACGAATGAATAGATGAGTGTAAGGAGAATATATTTAAATATGATTGAGATGGGCTTTTGAATCAGCTTCCAATCTCACACTCTTTTTAAGACACTCTAGATCCCAAAGGAAAACCTCATCCTCTTATCGTCAGGTAATGTACAAAATTTTGTCCTGATATGTCTTAGGCATATCAGACCTACGCATTCCATGCCTGAAGCATAATGCTCCGGCATAATCTTATTCACCCGGTCAATGCCTTGATGCTTAACTGCATTGCATGTTTCGTCATCGTACCTTTATCAGTGGTGGGTAGACAATGTTAGTAAAGGTGACTTTAACAGTAGTGGCATCTACGAAGAGACAGTTCTCGGCATGGCGGGAGTCAGGGCAACTGAGAATAGCTAGGATTTGCGGAGGGGGCGATACCTGCAAGATTAGTAGAATAGGAATATATAAGCTCGGGTGCGTGGTGGCCGAGATTGAAGAACTACGAGAAGGAGTGCGAAAGAGTATAAATGCGTAAAGGCGGGAGAAAAGTTTTTCTTTAAAAAGTTTCGGTTATTTGTTTCTCTGGGCTGCTGGGGTCAACGTGTTCAACACAAGTACTACTGGTGGCCCGCATAAAGGTCGAATTGCTTGAGGATATGCAAGTCTATATGCAGGTGAAAATTCTTTTCCTTGGTCAAAGCATAGAGAGAGGGGAAGGAGAGAAGGTCTGAAATTTCGCTGAAAGCCATTCCCCCCGACTTTGAGATCAGTTTCACTACACTTTCATTCATCACCAATTACGAATATATTTTCACTGTGGACAACGCTATTGACGAAAAAACTAAATTTGAATGGAAAATATGGAACTGGGCAGTGCATTCTACAGACTATCTCAATTTCAAGTTACTAAAAGCATTTTCCGTAGAGTTAGAACCTATTTCGTAGACGTTAAAAATGAATGAAAGCGAAATGGAAATTGATCTCAGAGTCGGGGGGAATGGCGTTCAGCGAATTTTCGGACCTTCTCGCCTTCCCCTCTCTCTGTGCTCGACCTAAGGAAAAGAATTTTCACCTGCATATCCTCAAGCAAATCGACCTTTATGCGGGCCAGCAGTAGTATGTACTCTAGCATGGTTCCGGTCATTAGCGTGAGACGAGGCTGAGCAGTCAATCTGATTTCACCCGGCCTCACTCGTGTCCGACCCACTAAGGGTGTTATGGCACGCTAAACTACAAAAAAAAAACCCCCCCATGGTTCCGCTAAGGGAGATCTGTGACGCTTGGACCACCATCCTTGTGGAGAGGTTATCCTTATGGTGAGGTATCCTTACAGCAAGGTTTGACTGTATGTGACTGAGAAATTACATGTACTCTCTCTCTGATTAGAAAGCCCTGAATATTTTACATGTCCGCCACCAGCATCGTATATAGCCTTGATTCTCTGCGGCATTGAATCAACAAGATTTCTCAAGTCATCCTCATTTACCGCCCTGACCCAGGCTTCTCTGACAATAAGTCGTGTTTCCTCTTCTGTCCGCCACCCTCGTTCAATCACATCAGGATATTTGTATTGAATATAATTTTTCATCATATTCCAGGCATGTTCTATTGGACTAAGGTCTGGAGAGAACGGTGGCCATTCTAGAGGAACAATATTCCTCTCGCTTAGTTCTCGCTTTGTTCGGGCCGCCGAATAGAAGGGTGCGTTATCCTGCATCACCACTAAATCTGGTCTCATTGAGACCGTACCATGGGTGAGAGTTACTATCCTCTCACTGTAGCGTTCAGCGGTTATCGAACCCCATTCTTTCTCCCAAAACAAGCAGGGCCCTTTCTCACTCCCAAAAATAGATCCCTAAAAGATCCATCCAATTCGCCTTCGAAAATTGCTAACACATGTGTTGTCGTAGACCTCATCTGGCTAAATCAAGGGATTATATTAAGAACTTAAAATAAGAGGATATTTGAAGGCAGTACCAACCTTTCTTGTGATCCAACATCTAGTATGCCTGCCATCAGTCACCCAGCTTTCATCAGTCCAGAGTACTTGCATCCAATCTTCTTTCTCCCAGTGGAGATGATTTCTATAGAAATCATCTAGCTTTCTCAAATTTTCTGGGGAAAGTGGAGGTTTCGAAGCGGCGTTCCTTCGAGTATGACCCCTATTTTTCATTTCCCGCTCAATTAATTTTTCATTTACACCAAAGTGCGGGAAGACAACATTTGCTACCTCAAAGTAGGACATTTGACGGCCTTCTTGAGAGGAAGTTATGTAAGCTTCCACTTCGTCGATTTGTGTACAGCTGAGTAAAGGGTTCCGCCCACTAGACTTTTTGGGGGTGAGCTTAGTAGTGTTCAGAGCCTATCGAACTTGTCTATGGGTGATTTCGAGTCGTTCTGCAATCATTTTGTACGAAAGACCCTCTCGGGCTAATGTTCTTATCTCAATACCAGCGCTTGAATATAATTTTTAGACTCTAGCTGCTTCGAAGAGTCCAAATCCTATCATTAATTACCGGAGTTGTTGTTTTGGAAGTTGTTTCGTTAGAATATCCGCTATTTGTTCTGTCCCTGGTGTGTGTACCACACTCACTCTGTCTCTCTGAATCATGTCGTTTCTGATAAAGAAATGCCGCACTTCTATGTGTTTAGCTTTGCCGTGGAACATGTTATTTCGAGATTTCGATAGCCGGTTGATTTTCAATTCTTAAAATTGGAGGATTGTTAAATTTTATTCCCAAGTCTAAGCAGACTTTTTCCATCCATGCCAGTTCTATTACTCCCTTCGAAGACGCCATTATTTCAGCTTCTATTATCGATAACGCTGTATTCTTTTGTCGATTTGCGCTCCAAATTATTGCACCACCAAACCATGTTATCACACATCCTTGGAATGATTTTTGATCCGTTTCTGCTCCTCAGGTTGCATCCGTCCAAGCAATATATTGAGCTCCTATCTGGTTTCTACCACCATACTGAATGCCTAAACTTATGATGCCGTTAAGATATGGAAGTAAATGTTTTGCCATTCTTAAGTGTATCATCCCTGGTTTAGCCATGAATCGAGCTAACTGACCTACACAGTAGGAAATATCTGGTCTTATGTTATTTGACAGATGAAATTGTTGATCCTACAATTTGTCTATAAAGCCTTGCTTCATCTTCTTCAAATAGATCTTCATCTTCTGCTTCTTTTAAGACTATGCCAGCCGGCATCGGTAGGTCGTTTGAGTTGCACTGTAACATTTCCATTCTTCCTAAAAGTCTCGTTGTGTACGCTTTCTGGTTGATAAAAATTCTACGACTTTGGCGATTCCTTCTAATTTCAAATACCACAAAAAGTTTTGCTTCTTTCAGGTCTTCCCCCTTCCAGTTTCTTAAGATTGCTCTTTTTATTTTGTCTACCTTTTCTCGCTCCCCGACGTTCAACATATCATCCACAAATACTAGTTATAAACATCCAATCCGATTACAAGATTTGGGTCCGATTCCCCGGGTCGAAGACCGATTGTTTGAAAAAATTGTTTGACCATCATAAACTATTCATGAAGAGCCTGCTTTAGTCCGTAAAGCGATTTATTGAGTTTGAGATAATGAGTGTTTTTTTTGCTAATGGATCAAGGACTTCGAAATACGGGGGTAGTTCTAAGTAAGTTTCTTCTTTCAAAGGAGGGTTAAGGAATACCGTGTTGATATCGATGCTGTCAATTTCTAATTTTGTAGTTGCCGTCAGAGCCAGGACTGTTCGTAAAGTATTGTATCTTACGACTGAGGCAAACGTATCAAAATATTCTATCCCTGCCTGTTGTTCAAAATCTCTGGCTACCACTATTGCCTTCTTAATTCTGCTTGTTAAATTTGCTCCTAGTTTGTGACGCAACACTAGACTAGGGGATATTAGCTTTTTACCCGGGGGTAGGTGTTACGGAAGAGAAATTTTTAATGAATCTGTGGTAAAAGTTTGCAAATCCTAGGAACGCCTGGACATCTCTGACGTAGGAAGGAGGTTTCCAGGACCTGATACACTAGATTTTGACGGAGTCCATTTCAATGCCTCGACGGGAAATTATGAGACCCAGGTATTTGATTTCTTCGGATTCGAATTGGCACTTCTTTATATCAAGTTGGAGGCCGGCATCTCGCAACTTATTTAGTGCTAGATTGACATGTTTTCGGTGTTCCTCTCGGGAATTGCTGTAGATTAGGACATCGTCGAGGTAGGCTGTACAAAAGACATCGAAATGTTCCTGTAGGGTGCTGTTAATATAGGATTGGAAGGTGCTGGGCGCATTCGTAAGGCCAAAAGGCATTACTAAGGATTCGAAAAGACTGTATCGGGTTCAGAAAGCTGTCTTCCACTCGTCTCCCTTAGCAATGCAGATTCTGTTAAATGCAGATATCACGTCTACCTTGGTGAAAAAACGAGCCTTTGAAAAGCGGTCAAGGGTTTTAGAGATTAGGGGAATCGGGTACCGATATTTGATCGTTATTGCGTTTAAAGATCTATAATCCATACAAAGACGAAGACGACCCCCTGGTTTTTTAACGAATAAAATGGGGGACGCAAAAGGGGAAATACTTGGCCGGATGAATCCTTTTTCCAGATTTTCTTTGAGCCATTCCCGAAGAGCGGTAAATTCTTCCCTTGACATGCCGTACAATTTGCCGAAATGAGGTTGAGAACCTTCTTTTAATATTATCCGGTGATCTATCGGTCGATGAGGGGGAAGGATGCACGAGTCGGTTTTCGAAAATACTGATGTCTGATGATGTAACCATTCGGGAAGTTGGGAAACAACGTCTGAGGAAGGCGAGATGGTTTGAATACTTAAGTTTCGAGGAGATACGCGCTGAGGATTCAACTCTGAAGGGGAAGAGAGTCCCTCGACTTGGACGATGGTATCATGTGAGGGGCTACACGGGATGTTGCATTTTTTCTTGCACAGAACTGAGTCGAACTCTACTGCGTTCTTTCTCCGATTGATATCTGAGTTATGTTTCCTAAGCCAGCCGTAGCCTAAGATGACGGGGAATTGTCCTAATTTCGTCACGAAAAGTTTAGCGAGTTCACAGTGCCCTCTAATGGCTAACTAGCACGTTACAGTGCTAGTTACCAAACCTGCGGATGATTTTCTGCCGTCGACTACTCTGAGCATACGAGGGTGAGGGAGGACCGACAAGGGGAGGGAATGTTTCTCAACAAAAGCGGAATTAATGAAGCCCAAACCACTGCTTCCGGAGTCAATAAATGCGGAAACGAGAAGACTAATATCACCAGATTTCAAAGTGCACGGAATTATGAGAGAGTTAAGTTGGTTTTATTACGCTTTTGGCTAGTGTAATACCTGAAGATGTAACTAACAACTCCCGCGACGACCCTATCGAACCATGGTAGTGACTATGACCATGGTTCAATCTTTTAACTGCTTCGAGTTGTCGCCGTAAAAATCTTCCTCCTCCTCTTGACCATCCTCTAGCGAAGCCTGCGCGATGGCTTGACCGATGGTGATGTTGTCCCGCAAGGTCTTTGGGCAAGTGGCCGCTCGATGACCCGGTTTCCCACATCGGATGCACAGTCTTTAATCGAAACGTCGTTGGCGTTCCTGCAGGGTTAGGCGGCCGTCGGGACCGAGGATCGATAGGTTAGCGCGGTCAAGAGTCATCGGATCTCCCCTTGGAAGCGGAGGAGGTGGGTTGGATCCACTCGGGGCAAATGTCTACGGGGAGCGAGAATAGTTGGACGGATGAGACTGATAGGGCGGATGTGAAGGTCGAGGTTGACTGCACGAATTCGGATGGGACGGATGCGGATTGGACGGACGGGGCGGATGGCCGGAACGGGCCGAAGTGGTCGGAAGGGAACGGACAGGTTTATCCAGGTCAAGACGGATTTGACACTCCTTACAAAGTTCCACGAACTCGTCGAAAGTGTATGTCTTCTTGAAATCTTGCTGCTGGGAGATATATCTCCTCATTTCGTCGGATACGCCACCATGTAGGGCGGCGATGAGGGTTTTGTCGTCCTCAATTTTTGACAGATTTTTTAGGCGCTGAAAATCAGCGAGGAAGGCCCCAAAGGATATTTACTTCTGACGGATGGTGTGCAGGGACTGCCGGGCCTCCTCTTCCTCTCGTTCTGATTTCTATAAGAAACATCTACGACGTCCCAAACGGCCTGGACGGATGTGAAGTCGAAAAATCCGTCATGTTGGAGGTACTGGTCCAGGAACTCCTGGGGTTCTGGGCCGGAATTCTGGTAGATAAGCGCGATTTGTGACTGTAACGTCGGATATCGGTCTAAGTTCTGGGCGAGGACGACTCGGATGTGCCGTCGGAAGGAAGTGTACGACAGGCCACCGTTACCAGTAAACTTGGAGTCAAACTTGCACGGCTCTGATTTCGCTGTCGCCTTGCCCTTATCCTTGGACGTACTGGTTTCGGAGGTTTCTTCGAGTTGGTTAGTAAGTTGATATTCGGCCACGGCAGCTCGCTGAGTCAGTCTATTCATGGCGTCGTCGTGTCTGACGAGCTCCCGTCGGAGTTCGTTGATGGCAGCAGTGATTTCGCGCTGGAAAGCGGCTAGTTGGTCCTGTCCCTTCTGATGCGCTGTCTCGACCTGTGTGGTCAGCTCTTCGTTTCGGGGCTGGAGAGTCTGACCCGTCTGGAACACCTCGGTGAGGAGGCGTTGTCTCGTTTCTTCATTGGAACGACTGAACAACTGAAGGAAGTCTTGGAGCGTGTAAGCTCGGCGGGAGGAGTTGGGGTTAGTCATTTTTGAGAAGAATTATAGGCGTTACGTAACGTTACGGATAGGAAGGCAGGAGAGGTAACGGAAATAAATATATCATTCCAAGATATATTTATTTCCGTTACCTCTCCTGCCTCTTCTCGACCCTGCCTCCCTATCCCTAACAGTGGGCTACCTTCAAGCACAGTTAATATGCCCGTTGTTTGAAGAGCTCTGAGCTCCTTGTGTTATTGCTTCAATCCAAACATCTTTATCTTCTTCCATAGCTTGTTCTAAAGTAACTGATTCATATATTAGGGTCGGGACGCCTAAAGATGTTGATTCATCTGGATTATTAAAGACTGCTTCTTGTGCATTAGCTGATTTTATAACTGAAGCTCCAAAAGCTTTTCTTTCTCTTGTAGATTTCGTCATTCTTTCAGACCGCGTTTTACTATTCAGCGGCTTCAACAAATTTGAATGTGTTACTGTGTTCCCGTGCATAACCTGTTCGCGTTGATTAGACGCTTCAGGTAATTCAACAGTCTTGCTGTAGAGCTCACTAGAGCCTGATAAAGTCGTCACTTCATCCGAGAATGCCTGTTCTCTCAAGGATTCCAGTTCCCTATGCGCACCACGTGCGTCCTCGGCTGGTATCGAGAGTTCTAGTTCTCTCGGTGCATCGTAAGCGTCTTCTGATTCTAATTGCCTTGCGCTTATAGGTAGATTTCTAGTTCTGGTTAGCGTATACTGAGACGCATCTACCGACCCTCTGGTCGTTTCTCTAGTTGAATCAGGACGATTTGGCATATTCTGTAGTCCATTTGTTGACCCTCTAGTCTTGTTCTCGATAGGCCATGAATCAGTTTGCCTCTGCTTTACTCCTTTGGGTCTGCCAACGATTGGCTTTGGAATATACCCAAGGACTCTTCCTTGTGCCTCCAATATTGGTGTATTAGCTGTATTTTCTTACCCTAACCTTACCGTGGCAAATGTATATTCATCTATTTTGGCATCAGCCGATTCTCAGCCTTGTAGCGTGGCTACGAGTCACAGCTTATAAATAGACTCTCCCCTTTGTCCTACGAATATTGGTGTTCCTTCCCTAGTAGATGGATTCCATTTTTGAGGCAATAGTGCTTTCGGATAGACGATGGTTGCAACACAGCCGAATGACCTCAAGTTATCGAGTTTGGGAAATTTGTCGTACCATACTGTGTGGGGAATATTCCATTTGCTCGAAGCACACTTACTTTGACCGAATGGAAGTGCTGAAGTTGGTACCCTATTTCGAATCCACACCTGTCACTAGTGAAGCCAGCACGTGAATCTAACCTAAGGTTGGTAGTGAGGTACGAATGGTAATATTAAGGGTGTTGAGGTCGAGAAGTTGACCAAAAACAAAGCGTAAAGAACTAACTACCAGGCCTTCAGCTTGTCTATATACATCCTGAGTCCTAACTTGAGAGCTTTGCAAAACGGAATAAGTTTTATGAATTAAGGTTATAGCTTAGCTTAAAACGCCCTTAGAGTTTGTAGGGTTCCGAGACCGAACAAATCCCGAACCGACTGAAACACACGACCAAGATATGTTTTAGCACCGAAACTAAGTTTATCCGAATGCTTGAGATGGGAAGAAAGAGGTTATTCTTACAACACCGAATGTTCTATTGCATAGTCCCAGAACTGATGAGGGAGTTGCACTTCAAATAACATTGACCTAGCATAGTTTGCAATTATGCCGATTGCCCTTTCGGCTACGCCGTTCATTGAATGTTTGTATGGAGGACACGGTTCGAATTGAGTGTCTCTGTCTTTTAAGAAATCTGTGAAAATGGTGCTAAACTCGCTTTTGCTGTTGTCCGCTCTAAAATACCATAATTTTGCGTCGCATTGAAGTTCAACCATTGCAATTATTTGCTTAAGCATATTTAACACCTCTTTAGTTTCTTTGGATTTAAGTAGTGATACCCAGTACATGCGACTAGCATCGTCTACCACAACGAGGAAGTATCTAAACCCTCTGATCAAAATTCCTTGGATTCCAGATATATCGGCATATAATCGCCTACCCTTGATGAATTATCTGGTGTCAGTTTTCTTGTTGAAGCTCTCTTTCATTCTTCCAGCTAGACATTATTCGCATTGTTTCTTTCATTCATAGGTTGGCCGTTTTTCGTGTTTAATTTTATCGGTAAGTACACCCAAATCGGCTAAATTTTTAATATCACGGAAATTTACATGTCGTAAGCGACGATGATAAAGGTTCCAAACTGATTCATCGCTTTGGATAGTGCGTCGGTTTTGATCTGATTTTATGATTCCTTCAGTAGTCTTTGATTGATCTGTTAAGGTTTGTTTTTCTAAAGTTTGTGACACATTTGGGTAGTTTCTGATATAAAAGTTTGGTTTCCGATTGTTCCACCGAATGCTCTTGGGGAGGTTTCAGGTATTTCATAGAGTCCGTTTAATCCTGATATGAATATGATTTTCTTGTTGTTTTTCCATAGATGACAGTTGTGATTGTTGAACCTGACTTCAATTTCTGCATCGTTAAGGCGCCAGACCGACATTAGGCGAATATTTCCGAACTCTGGAACGTACCAGGCATTGTGAAGTTGAAATATTTGATTTCCTATTTTTAAAGTGATGGTGCCGTGATCCTCACAGATTGCCTGTTTCCCATTTGCTACAGTAACAATTCTTGAAGAGTTCCAGCGTTTAAGTTGTGCAAAATCTGTTCGCTTACCGTTAAAATGTTCCGTTGCTCCTGAGTCAATGATGCTATGGGTTGTAGATGTGGCTGAGAATACTCTGCTACATGTAGTTCTATGTAGAGATGCAATCGAAACATAGGGGGAGATATTGAATTCATTTTGATTTTATGAAGAATCAACCATAAATCCTGTTCCAGCAGGTCGATGATTGTTTTTATTTTCCCTAGAGCCTGCCTCTGGTGCTGATGATAAGGCCGGCGGGGGCGTGTTCATTGAAAGGATCGTCGTCCGTCATGTCATCATACTCGAAAGTATCGATGTCCATGCCAGGCTGCTGGTTATGTACTGGAGCATCCCGATCTGCGATAAAAGGGTTCAATACGGGGGTGATTTCGGGTGTGCCTCTCTGAATGGTGCATTCCATTTCCGAGTGTGTCCTCACCGAAGACGGTGCTCTCGGGGCTCGGTTTTGGACCGTGGGAGCCTTGGCAACATGGGGAGGTCTTTGTTACGACTTTCGTAGAAGTGTAAGGGATGATGCTTTGTGGTTTGAATGTACGTTTCTAATGGGCGCCAGAGTGAGTGCTATGCCTTGGAGCGGTTTGAATCGTGATGTATCTGATGATCAGGTGTGCGGTTGAGTAAAATGATTATTATTTGAATTTGAATTTGAATTCATTTTATTTGCCTGATTTGGCGCCTGGAATGGCCCATGCAGGAAACTATCAACTTTATATTTACATGAGCGGGAAACCTTAACGCTGAAAACCCTCTCTATCTGCCTGGTTGAATTCTTTAGTGTAATTCGTCAAAGACTTACCTTCAGGAAGCGCGGTGGATGCTGTATAGTCGCATATGGACCCCTTTCCTACCCTCTTCGGCCCACTCTTTTGCTTTCGGATCCAATTCTCCTTGTTTCTATGGTATTTTCGACATTTTCTGCGAGGCGGAATTGTTCAAGCCATCCTTCTTTGATAATCCATCGGGTTATTCTAGCAATATCTTCCGGGCTATTCATCATTGCCTTGAAGGATCTTTCTTTTGCCTTCCTCCAAACTTCTGCTCTACCTTTTGACCATCGCGGGCAAGCCATGATCATGTGCTCCACATTTTGAGAAGGGAATCCACATGTGCAACTTGGGACATCTACTCCAGGTACTTTCCTTCTGTAGAGATAAGAGTTGAACCCGATATGTTCGCTTCTTATCTGTGTGGCTATACTATTCTGGGCCCTCGTCAGGTTATTATTGTTATTGTTATTATAATAACCGATTTACGCCAAGCAGGCTCACGGGCTGGGTCGGATGGTGGTGTGGTACACCGTCCGGGCCATTCTCCCAAGTAGAGTCTGGGTAGCCAAGGCACATGCCCCACTTGAAACAGAAGAAAGCTGGTTCGAATCCAGCAAGACCCTCACACCACATTTCTCGCCTGGTCATGTATGTGACGATGTTGAAGGCACACAGGATAGCCGTGGGTGGCTGAAATGCGTTCCTGCGGCAGACATATATACGGTTGAGGGTGGAAAGGGTTGTAAGGCACCTGACTTCGAGTTATGTCTTCAAATGATGTTCGGTGTGAGTGCCCCCTATGTCATGTTGAAACATCGCGCCATGTACCGCACCAGGGTCATTCGTGTCATAGCCTGAAGTCTGCATACACAAGAATGATATAAAAAAAAAATGGCTTACGGGCTATTCCCGTCCTCGTGCCTCCCAGGCTTATCATATTGACCAATGAATAGCAACTCTATTTACATACAACCTTGAGAAGGTCCATCTAATAATAGTAACATAATGAATGACATGTATAACTATTCGGTTTGCTTGTTGGAAATAAAGAGCACAGTCATATGATAGATATGTGACATCAAAATTGCCAGGGAAAAAGCTTATCCCGGAATATATTGCGGAGGATATTCTCTTATTAAATATTCTCTTTGCGAGGGATTACTTTAACGTTCTACTGTAGTAATTACTGTATCACTGAGCTGGCCAATATTTCTTGGCATTTCCTCACATCAGTAAACTGTTCAAAATTCTCTGCGCACAACGCCCAAACCCGCCTACAGAAAAAAGAAGTGCCATCTGTCCAAGTGATGAATAATTCTTGTAGATTTTTGGCTAGGTAATCATGAAAATAATTCCATGTGGTTACGTGTAAATGTGCCAAGACTTTCTGTCCAGCTCAGTGATATGAGGTAATGCCAAGAAATATTGCTCAGCTCAGTGGTTTGGCCGGCTCAGTGATATTTTACGTTATGCTTAGTTGACTAAAGGTTAAAGCCATATTACATTCGTCAATAGTTCATGAGCCACAATATCTTGAGCTCTTCTACATCTAGTTAAGAGATGCTCGACACTTGATCTTAGGAATCCAATTTTTTTAATTCTCGAGCACGTTTGATCGTAACGTAATCATGGGCGGAGATACGTTCGAAAGCGCGAAGTCTAGCAATTCATATCCTAAGCTTGCACACCGACCAGTAGGGCAATGGATTTCAAATATTTACAAAGACCGTATCGCAAAGTTCTACAGCAAAGATCAATATGAAAATAATAATCTACTAGCGTAGGTTCTACTTCAATGGACTCTCAAAGCAGTGATGACTGTGATAGTATGATGCATGAGGGAGTTGCCTCTGGAAACCCTCACGTAAAGCTCTCAGTATGGGATGCACCGGGCCTTTCCCGACCAACCTTCAAAGATGCAGTCAGTCATCGTTTTAGACCTACAAATGTTGGAGAATCGTTTGGGCCGTCTTGGTCCACACATTGGTTTAAGGTACAATTAACCATCCCAGAGGAGTTAATAAAAAATGAACTGCTTGAGTTCCACTGGGATGCAAATAATGAAGGTATGGTATGGTCTGAGGACGGCAATCCGCTCCAAGGACTAACTGGAGGGGGCGAAAGAGTCGAGTGGATTCTACCAAAAAGTTTCAGGGATGGTAAAGAACATGTGATATACATCGAAATGGCCTGCAATGGCATGTTTGGTAATGCACCAGGGAACGACAGCATACAGCCGCCGAACCCCGATAAATATTTTTCTCTGGCAAAAGCGGAAATCGTAGCAGTGAATGTTGAAGCACGACAACTCTATATTGATATCTGGATTATTGGCGATGCTGCAAGAGAATTTCCGACTGATTCTTGGGAACAACATAGGGCTCAGAAAGTGGCAAATGAGATTATTGATGCTTTTGAGCTTGGAAAGCAAGAATCAATCATCAAGGGGCGAATAATAGCACAGCAGTATCTCGGTCAAAAAGTTAATTCTTCAAAAATTTATGAAAGTGGGCTCAAGCCAATTGTGTATGGAATTGGTCATTGTCATATCGACACATGCTGGCTGTGGCCATGGGCCGAGACGAAAAGAAAAGTAGCTAGATCATGGTCCAACCAGTGTGACTTGATGGATCGATATCCCGAACATCGGTTTGCTTGTTCTCAAGCACAACAGTATAAATGGCTCAAACAATATTACCCTTATGTTTTCGATAGGGTTAAGGGGAAAATACAAAAGGGAACCTTCCAGCCTATTGGGGGCAGCTGGGTCGAACATGACACCAATATGCCTAGTGGGGAATCTTTAGCTCGTCAGTTTATATATGGTCAGCGATTTTTTGAAAGCAATTTTGGCGAAAGATGCCGAACTTTTTGGTTGCCAGACACATTTGGCTATAGTTCACAACTTCCTCAATTGTGTCGGCTGGCTGGCATGACTCGATTTTTCACACAGAAACTAAGTTGGAATAATATTAATAAGTTTCCTCATACAACATTCAACTGGGTCGCACTTGATGGAAGTCAAGTAATATGTCATATGGCTCCTTCTGAGACTTATACTGCTGAAGCCCATTTTGGCGATGTCAAGCGCTCAGTTTCTCAGCACAAATCAATGGATCAGGATGAGACCTCGCTCCTCGTCTTTGGTAAAGGCGATGGTGGAGGGGGTCCAACCTGGGAGCACCTTGAAAAGCTTAGAAGGTGTCGTGGAATGAGTGATACTGTCGGAATGCTGCCCAGGGTTCACATGGGTAATTCGGTTGAGGACTTTTTTGATCAACTCGAAAATAAGGTACAGAATGGTCTTGATTTTGTTACCTGGTATGGCGAGCTATATTTTGAATTGCATCGTGGAACTTATACAACCCAATCAAATAACAAACGTAACAATCGAAAAATTGAGAATCTGCTACGCTCAATCGAATTACTTGCCACTTTAGCAAGCATTCAGTTAAATTACAAGTATCCAAAAAAAGAGATCGACGATATGTGGGAGGCAACTTTACTTTGTCAGTTTCATGACTGTCTCCCAGGAAGCTCGATCGAACAATGTTATGACGATAGCGATGCAGTAAGTGATCCTCCTCACTCGATATTAATGAGTGCTTATACTAGATCAGCTTTATGCGGAAGCATTTCAAACAGGAGAAAAGATATTGAAGGAACTCTTAAATAACATGGGCGTTCAGCTTTCTAAAAATCTCAAAATAACAGATAAGTTACTAGCATTTAATTCAATGCCATGGTATCGAGAAGAAATCGTGTCTACTGATGATAATCAAATAGGTATTGCAAGCGGCGAAGGAAATCTATTAGTGGTAAAACCTTTTAAAGTTACAGAATCACCCAAGGCCACTGTAACGGAAATAAAAGCCGGAGTTTTTATCTTAAAAAATGATCAACTACGAGTAACAGTTGAAAAAGGTTGCATCATCTCATTGTATGACTTATCAACTAAAAGAGAAGTGATTCCCAAGGGGGAAATGGCTAATCAGTTTGTAATCTTTGATGACAAACCTCTCTACTGGCAAGCCTGGGATGTAGAAGTATTTCACTTAGATTCTCGAAAAGTACTAGTTTCCGAAACTACAGAAATTTTCCAGCAAGATGATTATCAAGTCAGTCTCGTGACAACAACAAGGATTAGCAAAAAGAGCTGGGCAAAAACTTATATTACGCTGTCAGCTGCTATTGGTGAACAGCAATCTTATATTAAGGTTCGAAGTGAGATTGAATGGAGAGAAGACAAGAAGTTCTTAAAAGTCGAATTTCCTGTTGACATCAGAAACACTGAGGCTAGTTACGAGACCCAGTATGGATTTGTGCGCAGACCAACACACTACAACACATCGTGAGTCAATTAGATCGCAAACTATGTTGATAATAACATTTTCTAGTTGGGACATGGCCAAATTCGAGGTGTGCTGTCACAAATTTGCGGATCTTTCTGAGCATGGTTATGGCGTCTCAATTTTGAATGATAGCAAATATGGATTTGCGACATGTGGAAATTTAATGCGTCTTTCACTCTTACGCGCTCCTAAGGCTCCGGATGCTAATGCAGATATGGGTCGTCATCACATTAGCTGGGCAATTCTACCACACCAAGGTAGCCTTGGCTCAATGACTGTTCGCGCAGCCTATGATTTCAATAACCCCCTAAAACTTGTAAAGATGTGTGAAGGACAAACAGAATTCGCATTCGCCAACCCAATCAAACTTACCGGTGATCCATCGCTAATCCTCGATGCAGTCAAAAGAGGCGAGGATGACGAAGACGTCAGTCGTGGGGACTTTCCGAAGCGTGTCGGAAAAAGTATCATACTTCGGATCTATGACAGCTTGGGAGGGACCAGCAAAGGCACAATCGAAACGAGTCTCTGCGTGAAAAAGGTATGGAAGACGAATATACTGGAGGATGATGAAGAGATGCTCTCGTTCCAACACGGAAAAATTGAGATTGTTTTGAGGCCATTTGAAGTCGCCACATTTAGGTTACAATTGTAGTAAAGAGCTTCTTTTTCTTCGTTGTCGTCGACGAAATATGACCTGATGTTTGAATTTCACTCACGTACATGCACCTGTAAAAGACTAGTCTGTGGGCACAGGACTAAACTTCCCATCCACAGTGATCGCTACGTATCTGACACGCGAGATTTTTCTCTGGCAATTCTGTCTCTCGTAAAGGAAGTATTCACACCCGCGCGCTTCAGTACCCCCAGTTTGGATACACTTGAGAATTGCAGCCTATAGAAGGGGGTCTTATCCGGTGTACACACATGATCAGATCAAAGACTATTGCTTACAAGACCAAGTCAGATTATGAGCTATGATTTAAAAAGTTATCTTTGCACGAGAATATGTTAGGATGATGGTTGTGTACCGTTACATTGCACAGGTATCTCGGAATCTCTGTGGCAGGCAATTGACATTGGATGAGGAAAGGTAAACAGGATCATCACGAATGCCATAAATTTTAGATTCGGCTCATCATGAGAAGAATAAACATCAATTGTTTGAGCCAGAGTTATTGGGTTGTTTTCTTTGTTTATCTAAGAATAGACTCAACTCCACGTCTAGAGTCTTATAAGGTACATCGTGATCTATATATCTTAGCAGTATATTCTGGCCTTGACAACCAATAGACCATCTGTGATCCTGCTAGCTGCTATCCAGCTAGCTCTCAAGAGACATCTCTGCCGTGAGGTGCTGGAAGGAGTTCTATATTTATTCTCGGTCTCTTCCGAATCTTTCGTTGGTATTATAAAATATACCGTGTTATTAAGATCTTGCTCATATATCTCATTACTGAATATTCAAATTATGTTTATCGCCGCCGGGCTTTAAAATGACACCACACTACCGCTGCAGCTATTACGATCATAATTATAATTGTGATAATATACAAGGCAATTATTCGACAGCGTCGTTTCTCTTTGTGTTGTTGGACTAGCCATTCATTCCTGAGAGGTGTCAAATTTATTTTCAGAAGTCCGGAGTTTCCGTAACCAAGACAGAACTTACCCATCATATTTGTTACTCGGACTTGTTCCGCAGTTGCTACTCTCACTGTCACTCTTTCCCATCTCGACATCCAATTTTTCGGTATGCATCGCCATGGAGAAACGCTTCCAAAATAGGGGGTCGCGTATAAGTTCAGAGCTTGGTGGAACTAATGAGAGTGATCGCTGGTGAGAAACTTGGGCGAGAGGAGATGGCCGGATGACGTGCGGTCGTAAAGCTCGCGGATTACCGCCCATAATTAATGGAGCTTCTATTTTTTGTCAAGGAATGTGTGGCGTTTATTAGTGAATGAGGTGTTGAATAGTGACGAAGGGATCAAATAATTCTTAGACGGCCAAAATGTTTTGTTTATCGGAAATGTTTTCAAAGGAGTGTCTGGAGATGATTTGAGCGATTTAATGAGAAACCTTCATCAGCTTGTCGAATCTTCTATCGAAAGAAGGCAGCGCCAGAGAGAAAGCGATGTGTCCAAGTTGTTCATGAGGCATTGGCAAGAACGATCTGATAGATGGCTCGAGACCAATGATAAGCTTCACCCTATAATCTCTGATGATGACAAAAGCTGCAGGCCTCACGGACTAATAAGCGGGGGCATCGATAATGCTTTTGTACATGTTGTTTGTTAAAAGGATTACGCGAAAGTATAAATTGGTAATTTTGATTGGCGGCGTTCCTGGAAGTAAACAAGCTGAAACCCTCGGCCATGGTTTGTCGTACATGTGCGCCTACAGGTAATCTTTATAATGAGGTTTTATGAAAAGTCTAGACAGGATACTACTAAGGTTTTGTAGAGACGAACTCTTGGCTGGCTATCAAACTTGGATGCCGACCACACCGCCAGCCAGTCTTACTGCAAAGTCCGCGAAGGAGCATTAAGGTCGCAGGGCAGTGTTTTGGAGAGCTAGACATGTTCAAACTTAAAGATAATCAACCACATGAGTTATACCAAACATACAAGAAATGCCAGATGTCAAAAGAGGGAGACTGGTAAGAAATAATGTACAAAATTACATGTCCATGTTGCAGCTCGAGGTACCATGAATTGTACAGACTTCCGAAATGTTGTGTTCTGTGATACAGGCCTAAAGTTTGTATATGCACAGTTCCATCGAGGTAAAGATTGTTGAACCTTAAATGTCGATGATGCAGGCATCTTCCCAAGCTAACATCGCTTAATACTCCTAAATGGTACTAGTGCTTCTGCTTTCTTTTCGCACTGTGCCCAATGTTGCGTGGCCTTAACCATCTGCCCCCGACCACTCCAAGCTACGACAGCGACAACAACAAGTCTCTATCAACTCCATCTAAAATATTTAGAGCAAGAGAATCACGAAACTGTGGAGTCATAAAGTTCATGGACATCGTTGTCCAAATCTGGCGAGACATCGAATAGCCAGATACCTTCAAACTCGAAAAGAGATAGGAATCTAAGCGATCGCAAACCAGCTTGGCTCCTCCGTAAAACGATCAAACCTCTCTTTCAATCGTTTTTATCTTGCAGCTGCTAGAATTTCAAGTCACTCTCAGGTATTAAACAGCATTCAAGTTGATGAACACAGACGTTATATTTCAGTTTTCAAGATGGACAATGCGCGTCTTAGAAGTGACAATCTACCTTTCTTCGAAAATGGAACTGTGAAAAAGTCAACCGGAAAGTCTTAAATTGATCGTTCTTAAGTGCTTCATTATTCTACTTGAAATGATTGGGTCTCGATTTGGCCATATAAACCGGCCGAGTCATGTGATATATTCACCACTTGTGGTCAGCAAAATGACATGAATTAAAGTGGTAAATTTCCATTCGGATTAATTATTTGGAAATCCGAGTGGCTTTTCCCTGAGCTCGGCCATATAGTTCCCGTGTGTGTGAGGTTATTTGGTACCGGAAAGTGCAAGAAAGAATAAGTAAGTTTCAATTTGGTCACGAAGTGTCTTAAGTTCAAAATATATCTTATCATATATCCAAACTATGAGACTGTATCGTTACTTAACTTCTCCCTCTATAAATGAAGGTATCGTGTTCATATATACAAACGACCATTCCTAATCCCTATCTCCAAATCAATGGTAACCAATAATTATACAACAACAATGTTGGTACAGTCCTTCAAATGGTGCTACATCCAATAATATGTAAAATCTGGTACATGGTATTATACGTGGTGTTATACATGTGATATGCAAGGGATGCATAACCTATGTGGGACCTCTGCAATATGATTCGCTACTTGTGCCGGGGTCCAGTATCTCAGATCCTCATGTGCATAGTTACCGTGCACTTTACACTATACCAAGGTCTCAACAAAAATTTACGGTTTAATTATTTATATAGGATAAATTACTATGAACTATCTGTAGATTTAAAATTAGATACCGTATCATTATTTTCTATAAATTTTACTTACATGTAATAGCTTCATTATCTCTTATTTGGCTCATATTGGTCGATGAGTCTCCCATTGCACTCATCATATTATTGATGTCGGCAAACCGTTTATCTGGGTCTAATCGTACGCGTTTTCTAGGCATCGTATTCTGAGTCTCATATTGTAATTGTTTGAGTCTTTTGACCTCAGATTGGAGTGCGGCCTTGGAAGCAGAGAGGATTTAAACCCCCTTAGCCTGTTTTTGGAGCGCTTTTCGAACCTTTCGCGACAGTTTTTCCGTCTTTTCAATATCTCGTTGAACCAAAAAAATATCCTGAGAGCTTTTAGGCGTCACCAAGAAGGTTTTTACAGGAGATTGGAGTTTTGGCTGGGCTGGGGGGGTTACTGGCCTCTGGGGGACCTATGATGAGGTTAGGACCCGATTCGGATTATAAGGACAGAGGTCAGAAGCTCGCAAGCCACTCCGAATCACTTGTGGTGTAAGGCCATGCTCTCTAGTATTATGGTAACATGATATGAAGCGCGATTTCTTGACGGGTGCTGCGTCATCAATGTTCGAAAGCTCCAATATCTGATTTCGGTACATGGACTTGGTAACCGAGAAACCTGCCAAATCAAGAGGCTGTAGGATATGAGACGAATGAGGAGGTAGAAATAGCAGCTCCAAATTATTGATCTTACTCGTATGAATAAAGTCCACATTAACATGACTGCCGTGACTGTCAAGAATCAACATTCGAGGGCGCGGCGGGTGAGAGGCAGTTTCTGGCAAAAATATGCGCCGCAACCATTCCGTACTAATTTTATTTGACGTCCACCCATTCTCCGAGGTCGGATAAAGCCAGTCAGGAATGGATGCGGGGAACCAGGTCGTTTGTAGCGATTTTCCTTTAAAAATAGCCGCACAGCTCAATTTTCGCCCGGCAGCAGAAACACACTCGATAATCGACACCCCCTCTCTATTTTCCGGACTTTTAACATAGGCTTTCTTTTTTAGAGGAGCTAGCAATGACTATGGTATTTGTGCAAACACCCAATGCCAACCCAGTCTCATCCATATTGTAGATATCTTCCGTCGCAACGTTCAACCTCTTTCTAGTGTGCTCAAATTTTTCTATGAACGCTCATAATTGTTGAGGATCGGCTGCCTCGGCTCTAACGGCCTCGATCTTTCTACCTACCATAGACGCAACTCGTGGATTCCGCTTAAGAAAGTGTGGGATCCAAATCTTACCGAGAGGATTTCGGTCTCCATTGGCTTCCAATATTCGAGTAGCCATTTCTCTAACACGGGGATGCAAGGGGGGGCAAGCTCGCGCATCCTCTTCAATGATCCACTCAACAATGAATCTTTCTTGCTCAGGACTCAATCGCTGTTGATTTTGGTTGCGTTCGTGCTGATCTATCTGGCACACCATGTAACCGGTCACGAAATGTAGAAAATGGGATAGAGTATTGCTTTGCAGTAGCCCTCTGACTTTTATACTTTCCGGATTTATAATCAGCGATGGCCATTTGAATATTCCCCACACGAATATTCATAATTATATAGCTATGTGGATGAGAATTTGGAAAATGTAATTTAGACTGTTTGTGGTTCAAGTGCACGGGAACTATATAACCGAGCTTATGAGTTTTCTGCACATGATTTTTTGCCGCACTTAGATAAGATGAAGCGCAATGTATTCATTAAATTTCAGTAGTTTCGCCAGATCATGTAGTCATGTTGCCATTATTTTTAGCCTCCCACTACGTGAAAGCCTGCCTTGGACAGCTTATTTATTGTCTAAATTCTGCTATTCAGGATTTAAAAGCATTTCGTCAAAACGATCACCTTCCCATACCTTATCCGTAGCCCCTTCGCCGCCTTCTAAAGTCCTCGAGGATCATCGGTTCGTGTATATGAATACCAATTTATCCATGTTCGCTACTTGTTTTTGTTTTTGTTTGTTTGTTTTATTTATCGTCTATCTAGCATACGCCGAGGCCTGTGCGAGCTTAACTTCATAAAAGACGCTAGAGCTTACTGCTCTAGTGGCTGAAGCAGCTACCTTCCCAAACAACAGAAGAAAGGCCCAGTGAGCTGATTGCTGAGACTGCGTACATGAGATATCTACGAGTCAACTACGCCAAATAAAAACGCCAGCTTACAATAGAAGTTTAGGTTATGTGAGGTTTAAATCCATGTTCGCTACTGTGTGTGTGTGTGTGTACTATTTATCGTCTGTTGTGGGCCAGGCCACCATCCCGTAGGGATATAAGACGTATGAAGGATATCTAGAATACATGACCCTCCAAGCTACAGCAGTGCCCATCCGGTGCCCGACTTTTCCCAATACCT